>JANRGW010038824.1:0-10013 GCA_024733675.1 Psilopsiagon aymara | reverse complement strand
AAGCCCCTGTGTCCAACCTGGCCTTGAACACTGCAGGAATGGGGCAGCCACAGCTTCTCTGGGCACCCTGTGCCAGCGCCTTAGCACCCTCACAGGGAAGAATGAAATTCCCTCCTGGCACCTGGGGTGGGGGTGTGCAGAAAAGCACCAGCAAAGACTTCAGCTGAGAGAAGCAGCGACAGAAATGGCCATGATAAAGAACACTTCTGCTCGGCCTCCTGGGACCTGCCCCGCCTGCCCTGCCCTGCCTGTCCAACCCCTTTCCTCCCTCTGGCTCAGATACCTCACCTCCACTGCATTAAACCTCAGCCTTTTTCCTCTCCTACCACGATGGGTTGTTCTTAGACTAAATATTGGAAGTAGTGTGTCACTGGAGTTCTCATGTCTGAAAGAAAATCAAGGAAAACTGCAGTACATTGTTTGAAAGCCCTTCCATTCCCAAAGGTAGCACAACCCAGCCAAGGATAACTTGAAGGTCATTAGATCCAAGAGAAAAGGCAGGGACTCATTCAGCTGCCTACCAAAGGGTGGTGGGACTGGGCTTGCTCTCTCAGCAAGACGCATTCCCTGCCTGCAGAGGTTTAAGCACACACACAATTTACATTAAATGGTAACATCACTCTAAATTATGTTCTATTTAAAACTGTTACCCCTGGCAAAACAGTTCAGTGATAGGGAACAATCTGCTACTTGTTCACACAGCGCTTTATGTGGGTTCTGTGGGATTTTCTATAGGTTTTATAGTGAATTTATTGTCTGCAAAATGTTTTCTTTCCTCACAGACCAGGCACAGGCCTGTCAGAAGTCAAGTGAGTTTCTCTTGTGAACTCTTGCCCATCAAGCAGAAGTCAGCATAAGCTGATAGGGACAATACCTGGGTATCAAATATTAACACGTTAGCTGGCACACGCTGGTGTACTCAACCAGAGAGGGCAAATCTCATTTTAACCCTTGCTGAAGCAAAACCTAGAAACCCTAGATGTTACCTTTGCCAGCAAAGGCAGGTTGCTGCACACACCCCAAGCACGTCAGTTGACACTATAACTCACCTAACTTTTATTCCCCAGTGAAAGCAAGACCTACAAGTGACAAAGCAGTGCAGTCCTTCCCTTCCCAGCTGAAATGTCTTCCAAGGACATCAGCTCTAGGGGTGGATTTATGACAGGACACTTGCCCACTACAACTGAACTTGTCCCCACAGCCCACTCAACCTTTGAGTCACCAAACCCCCTTTTCTCCTCAAGGGCTTCACCGATTCAGAGGGCAACTCCTGCTGAGATCTCACACTAACCCTTTATGATGAATAAATGCACTTTCATTTGAAGGCCTGGTAACAAATAGGTGCAAGCACATAAGGATATAAGCAATGTCAGTTCTCTTACCTGAGCCGTTTCTACCTTCGAGATGGTTTTGGGAAAGATATTCTCCAAAAGCCCTTGCTGCTCTGCACATCCAAGCATCCCAGGAGGCAGCAAAGGAGAAAAAGAAAGAGATGAATATTGGTTAAAGGCCAAGGAAAGAAGGAACAGTTCAATATCAATATACTGCTGTTCTCCTGCAGCAGCCTTTCTCTCAGCTTCTGGTGACACCAATTTAAACATGCTGTAACAGCAGGGGAGGCTTCCTGGTAAACACACCAAAAGGGTAACCACAGTTGGACAACAAGCCCAGGACTATTTTAGTCTTCAGCTTCACCGTTAAAAACCACTGAAATGCACCTGCATTAAACTTGGCCTTGTTTCTGTGATACACATAGGCTAAACCCCTCCTGGCAGTCCAAGGAAGAGGGTATCTCCAGCCCAGCCCCAACCATCACCCCAGCCTTCTGCTCTGGTTCTGAATGCTCCTGTCTGTGAGCCATTGCAACTTAGATGTTACTACCAATACCCATTTAACCCACCTTAACCCTAAGTGCTCAAGCACCAACTACATCAGCATTTGGACACACGATTTGGGAGGCCCCACAACACCCCACAAAAGCCATCCTTGGTTCTCTGATGGATTCAGGTCCCATGGATGACTGGAAATTGACTGCAATATATTAAGCATCAACCAAGCAGGGTGAGCACAACCCTTATCACACATCAGGGTCTACGTCAGAGAGCAAACCTATGAATATTCCAACCAGGAAAAAGCTTGCAACCCACACAGGAAACGCATCCTTGGTCAAGGCATGCATCCCCTGCTCTACAGTAAATACAATCTGCAGACTCCGACTGCAGGGCATTTGTTGCTGTGCTTGTTGCCCTGTACCGAGCAAACCTGTCACAAGACAGTCACTACCAGCTTTTATCCAGCCATCCATTTCCCCAGGTTTTAGAACAATCTCCCCAGGGTCAGCAGCATCACAAGCAGGGTGATATTTGCCCGTAGACAATCCAGGAGACAAACAAGCCACCGACCTCCCTGGCAAGCCAAGCCAACAAAAGCCAGCAGCAGGGCACCCAGCCTGCAAGCACACCAGCATCTGCTGGGAGAGGAGACAAAGACACTGCAACTCTCCATAGCAAGGCATCACATCCACTGTCATCCTCCTTCAGAGGTTCTCAACCTCAGTGTTCAGTTCAAGCTTCCACAACAGGCTATACTCATAACAGCTATAAAACATCCAAGTGGAAAAAGGCTTTGACCTCCAAAACAACCTTCTGCAATCCTCTTCTGCTTTGATACCCAATCCAGCAGCATATCCCGATTTGTGTCACCAGGATTTCCCCCCACTGCTTTTACACGCCTCCTCCCAACGGGGAAAGATTAACTAAGCTACAACATACCTCCCAGAGCAACGAGGGCTGGAAGGAGTGGGAAGTCCATTTGTCATCCACAGCCAGCAACAGGGGATCAATATGAATGATGAAGAAAGAGTGATTTAATCTCCCTGGGACTAAATTTCAGCACAGCCAAATGCAAAATGCACTGGAGCAGCACAGCTGGAGCTGTGTGAGAAGCAAGGTTCAACCTGCTGTGTCGTGACACGCTAACATACAGCACCAAGACTTTGCTGTTTGTAGATTCTTGCCTGTCCAGTACCAGGCCGTGCCTTCAGACGCTGGGGTAGGAGGTGCCTCAACTGTCTTCCTCGGTGCCTAAGCACCCCAGAGATGGTCACACAGGGACTCTGTCACATGGGGGAGCTGTACAATTGGCACACAATCTTCACTACAAAGAACAACGGGATGACCATCATGGCTCACCCGAACAGGAGGACAAGCACCTCATGGATGTTCCTTTACCCGCCACCTTTCTGCCTGGGCAAAACGCAGGACTTGGTCCTGGGGCAGCACACAAATGTGAAGTTGGGAGCTGGAGTGTGGCAACTTCAGGGAAGTAGAAGAGCCACCATGCCCGAAGGTATCAGAGTCACCATCCCTGGCGGTGTAGATATGGTGCTTAGGGACTCAGTTTAGTGGTGGGCTTGGCAGCATTTAGGTTTACAGTTGGACCTGACGATCTTAAGGATCTTTTCCAACCTAAATAATTCTATGATCCTATGGTTCTACCATCAGGCTATGCAGCTGCAAGAGCACTCTTGAGCTACTCATCCACTCCATCTTAGAGGTGGTTTAAGGCTCATCCAAAGCCACAGCTGATCTCACACTGCACTGGCAACAGCCTTGTGAGCAGATGGCTGTGCTCAAGACTTCCAATACCTCTTCCACCAACGCTTCTGGAACTCTAAGGCTTCCAATAGAAACATCTGTCCATGCACGTCATCATCAAAACCATTCACAAACAGGGCACTTACACAGCTGGGAAAGACTTTGAAGCTTCTCTGCCCATCATCAGTCATTCCATGCAGAGAAAATAACAATGAGGAAGTTCTCAGGTAAACTATCAGGGAGAGAACATGGAGATTTACACAAAGAATACTGAAATATGATGATAAAATATAGTCTGTAACTAGTTCAAAAGCTCCAAGAGCATGTTAGCTCATCTGTCATTCTCTCCATTCATCTCTGCCAATGCCTGAAGCTGATCTGTCTGCTTAAAATCAGAACCAGTGTTTGCCTTAGCTTGCAAACCACAGGCTCAAAAATTAGTACCAAGCACTTCCTAAGACCCAAAGTGCAAAGAGCTAACATAGAGTCAGAGAGAAGCACTGCCACCCTCCACCCCACCTTGTTCCACAGTGAAAACAGTGTCACTCAGAACGAGAGCCTGATTTCGGAGGCGCTGCAGTGTCTGTAACCTCAAGCTCCTATCGCCCCAAGCAGATGAGGTAGGAGGGTAAAACCAGAGCCCCCAGAGCCCTCAGACCTCTCCCTGCAGGCAGAAGCACAGTGGCAGAGCACAGAACTACTCAAAGCCACCGCTGCCTGCCCAGGCTGGACCTGCAGTTGCATCACTGCCACTTCCACTGCTCTCCAACGCTGCAGGCCAAGCCAAGAGCAGACAAATGTGAACACTTGATCCCAGTTATCCAGTGACAGCTAATAAGGCAATGAGGCCTGCATAGCACAAGGTGCCACGGGGGTTTTCCAGCCAATTACACTGCAAACTCAGGCTAAATTTCTGCCTGTTATCTCAGTGGTTCCCTTCTTCGTTCCTGCCTCCCCAGTGCCATCGGCTTCTCCTTGGCTGGGCCTCAGCTCATCTCCCACAGATGTCCACACATGCCCTTTGCCAAGGGGACCCTGCTGGCCACACTAACTCCTTATGCCTGGTCTCCCCTTGCCAAACCTTTTGAGTCCCTTCTCCCTCGCTGTGCTCACAGTCACCCCAGTTCACCAGCATCTGCCTGCATTGTTATAGTGCCATTCACCCCCTCTCCTTGGTAGCCACTGACTTGACCAAATAAAGCCAGAGCAAAAGCCAAACAGATGGCCGTGTTCTAATCATCCCATTCTTTCCTATTTCTTTTTTACAATGCACTGGTAACCCAAGTCACAAACTCCCAGCTCACTTTTGCCTCCGCTATCACAGTTTAAGTCCCACCAAGTGGTCTGATGGCACTGAGCAGAACATGCCACAAGTGGGCTCAGAGCAGAGACACATCAGGATAATTTAACTGACAAGAGATTACAAACCAGACTTGTTTCACATGAATGTGATGAAGTACGAGGTGCCTCACAGATAGAGGGGCAGATGAGCTATAACCCTGAGTGTATGACACTTCAAGAGCTGCATACCAATGAGCAGGTAGGACCAAGAGCAATCAGCTGACAACGTGACAAGTTTAGCCCTGACTCATCTAGAGAGAGGGTTTCATTTTAGTGGCAGATTAGATCTGCATGTTACACAGTCAGCACGGCCAGATTGAACAAAAGGACGTCAACCAGGCACCACAGCCTCAGTATGCCGTGCTACGGAGTCTAACCAGTGAAGACAGCGCTGCTGCTGCCTCGGAGAAAACACCACCAGCTTCTCCACCAGAATGGCTTCAGGAATGCGGAGGGTGGGATGGGAACACAGGCAGCTGCCCTTCTGAGGGTGCTCCTCAGTACTCACTGGGCATTAAATGTCAAAGCTGGACTCAGGTCCGAAAGAGAAGTTGGCTGAGACTTCGCTAGAAGGAAGGAAGCTGCTAAGTAACAAAGATCACAGTGACAATGTGATGAGCATGGAATAGCCATCATGTGTCTGAAACAATCACATCAGCAGGATAAAAGGGGCCTCAATGCCTACTAGGAGCTACGAGAAACTGATGCACACAAATATATGCAATCCACCCAACTGACACTGAACTGAGTGAAGAAATGAGTACTGACATACTCAGAGATCCAGGAAAGACCTGAGATAACTCCATTTAGAGCAGAGCAGCAAGGTAAGCAAAACCTGGACTGTTCAGGAGCACTATATGGAAATATAAAGAACACCCACCACCTTCCTGCATTCCTTCCGAAGCAATGCCCAGAGGAGCTGCAGCAGGAATCTGTTGTGACAGCATCTGACACCGCTGCACCTCAGGAAACCAGGAGAGAAAAGACCTCCTGCATCATCAGGACCTACATCCTCCTACAGCAGCAATCCTCCTCTGTCACTAAGCAGGGATGGGAACACTGCCAGCACATCCATAGGTAACAGGTCCATCACTAAAGACTGATGACACCTACGTTGTTTAAACCTGAGAGAAACAACACCCTGATAAAAACCAGTTGTCGAAAACATCTCTGCAGGGAGACACAGCTGGGAAAAATCACGTTAAATGTTAGAACTGCAAATTCTCACTCTCAAGAAAGGGAAATCTGATGTCAGCAATGGACCTTAAAGGCAAAGACCCCACAGGTCTGAGAGAATTTATCCTCAGATCCTGGACAGGAGAAGAGAGGTTGGAGCCACGAGAAATTAGAAGAAGGTAACCAAAGCATAAGAGTTCATACCACTCACCGGAAAACTGACAAGTGGAAAAAGGAATCCAGACTCCAGGAAGAACCCCAGCCTAAGACCAATACTGCTCATGCAGCAAGAAACCTGGAATAAGGAACGCATTGAAGTACCTCAGCGCTCGTCAGGGCAAGATTTACCCTTTCACAGCAACTAACACTTGGTGGCCCTGTTTAAATCCACTCTCTAGCCCACAGAGAAGGAGCGAGACCAAATTCTCATCTCACTGTGGGGTACCTCGGAGTAGACACCAAAGTCCTGAAATTGGGCAGGATGAACCATGCTTTCAACTCCAATATTCCCTGCGCTAACTATAGCACAGAGAGATGGTTCTGGATCACGCAAGCGCAAGTCCCATGTCTGTCTGCTCCCAAAGAAAAGCCATAGGGCAGCGTAACACAAAGCAGAGCTGCAGGAAAAGACAGACTTTTTGCCACAGTTGGGGTGCCAGTACTGTTCTGTAGGCTTCAAGGCAGCAAGGACAAAGAGAGCCCATTTCTAACAGCTTTGGTTAATCTATGCCCTTCAAAGTGTGCTAAGGAAACCGGGGAGTGTGTATCAGGCACCACACAGGCCAGGAGCCTGAACAGAACCTGCACAGCCCAAACCTGCAGCAGCCTGGGACTGTCAGCAGAGGGGCAGCACCAAGGTCACAGCTCAAGGACAACTGCGTCATCCCTGCCCTAGAAGCTGCAAGGCAAAACCAGCGCAGATAGGAAGGAGGCACAGCAAGATCTCACACCCAAGCACTTGAGATGTGATCAGAGCAACAGCATGGAGCCACAGCCCCTTCCCCGTGCCACACACAGTTCACTGCAGCTCTCCCAGGAGAAGACAAGACTACAGAGGCCAAAGCTCGCAGCATCGTGGATGCTCCCACAATGTTAGCACAGAGCAACTATGCCATTAGCTTCGAGAGGCTGTTTAAAAGACCCAGCACACAACAAACTGCATGGAGCTTAATTGCTCCTCCTGGGACAGGAGGCTCACCTGACTTGCAGTGCAGAGATTTTAGTTTAAGAATCTAGGGAGCTTGCACCTTCTGCTTAGCTCACACTACTCATGATAACAAATAATGATGCTCCCTGCTCGGGAAGACAGTCAAATGCACACGCACGCTCCAGTCATGCATAATAAATACACATTAGTGGCCACATGGACTTGCAGTGAGTTTCAGGAGATGGTTTTTCTCTCTAAATGAAAAGTCAGGAGAAATATGAACAGGGCAGAGCTCAGGAGGCGCAGAGAGACAATCCCAGCGCATCTCCTGCAGCATGAGATCAGAATCCCATAGCTGCCTACACAAAACCACCGGGGACCTGATCATGACAGCAGTGCCACCCACACAGGTATCCAAGTCCTCAGACCCCTTGGGAAGGACAGAGTAGGCTCTCTGTAGCTTTCTCTACTGCCCTGCAGAGTCCTCACTGTAGGTAAGGAAGATAAGGACACGAGGGATACATGGAGGAGGACATGAGGCAGAGCAGAGGAGCTGTGTGTGATGTGCTCCAGGAGGAACCTTTCAGCAGGTCATCACTGCTGTGCATGATGCCAAGGGTAGCTGAGACCACACAAGGCAGGGACTGAGCTGTGCCTGGAGGGGCAGGGTGGAGGCACACCGGCAGTGCCTGTCCCCACCAGCACCTTCTCTGTGCACAGGGGCACTGCAGGGAGCAGTCCTCTGCCCTGCCCAAAGGCTTTTTCAATTAGGCGTTTCTAGCACAGGGCATGAACAGGGAGACACATAAGAGCACCTCTCCTGTGCCATGCACTGTGTGGCCAGACGCTCCTTGAGGACTTTATGTTTGTGAGCCCAAATCCACTCAGCTAACTGTTCTGGTCAAACCACCACAATTCACACCACCAAGAGACGCTTCAGAGCACCCACATACAGAAGCAGCAGCCTGGCAGCAGCTACAGCAGGTATGTAGCAAGCCAGAACCCCAGAGGCACCTCCTGAACTCTACACAGCTAATACTACTTGAGTAGCATCTGCCCATCCTGGTGTAGGCTAACAAATCATTGCATTCAAAACACGTTAGTCGCTCCCAAACACCCACACTCCTGTTGGAAATCTTGGTGATTACCCAGGATGATGTTTGTGTGTGACTGGCTGTCTAATCCTATTCCCAGCACCCCATTACAACAGTTATGGTACATTTTGTGTCATTTCTGTATATCCACCTGGCTGACATCTGCCAAAAGGAATCCCACTTCCAGATCTCTGAACACCATTGAAAGCACTCACTTTTTCGGTACTGGGTATGGACAGGGTGCACCATAAAGTGGGGAAAAGTTCCAGGCTCTGCCCAGCTTCCTCCAGAGGCACTCAAGACTTTGAAGGATGGATTTCTTTACAACACAGACAGGAATATACAAACACCTTTGGATCAATCCACTTCAAGCCACAGGACTGTCTCCCAGCACGGTAGGATGCCATAATGCCGAGTTACAGTCACAGAGAGGTGACTGAGACCCCTCAGCAGCACGGATTGAGTCCTGCACATGTCTCTGGGCTGTTCTAATGCAATTTTGTTTAACACAAAGCTGATATTACATAATGCAGCTGAAAAGTTTATTTCTGCCCATTTTTGTCGAGCTACCAAGGAGCTACTCCACAACTAACAGAGGCACCGCCAGACCTACCCCTGAGCCTGGCTGTGCTGCTGGAAACCTGCGCCAGTGCCCCAGATTGTCCCCACGGACGGCTGTGACACACTGCAGCGTGGGAGAAGGGTCGGTTCCATCTTTCTAGGCAAAGGGCACTATGGCAAAGCTCATCAGCGATAGCGTTAAACCTAAGCACAACCCAGCAGCAAACAACGGCTCAGAGCATCTCCCACGTTTGAAACTAAAAAGCACAGGGACCCGGCAGTAAGGAAACGCTACACTATAGGACAAGCAATATACAAATTAACAGGTACACAGAACCCGAATCTTTTAACGGGCTAATATAGTGGCCGGGGGCACAGCCAGCGAGGGCAGGTGAGTGGCTCTAGGTTTTCACGCTGCACATTTTCCATTCACAGGATGAAGCCCCGTTGCAGACAGCGGCTGACTTTGCCCTCGGACACGCAGATGGCATTCCAGCTGAGGAGGCACCACCGAGCAAACTGACCGCGCTCCCGATTCCTCAAGCTTGGAAAGATCCAGCCCTGACAAACCCACCCCCTTGCGACCCGCCGCTTGCCACCCGAGCAAGTCGAACCTGCCGGGGATGGCAGCCGGGCCGGCAGCGAGCAGCGGGGACACCTCTGGAGACAAACCACCCCCCGGAGGCGGAGGGTCCGCCGAGCGCGGGGGACCGCGGTCCCGCAGCCACCAGAGAGAGGGCGGCTGCTTTCGGGGAGCACCGCAGCAGCCATCGAGGGGGCACCGGCGGCGTCCCCGGGCGCAGGTTCCCTCCGAGCAATCCCAGCCCCGCGGGCTGAGCTCTCTGCCCCGCCGGACAAGCGCCGGGGTCGCGCCCGCAGCCGCCCGCCGGGGCTCGGGGCCTTTCCCCCCCGGCTCGGCGGGTCCCCGGCACCCACCTCACTTTAGCCGCCACGGACGACATGGCCTCGTTCCTCAGCGTCTTCCTTTTGGACACGGCTGTGCCCATATTCGCGCGGGGGGGAGCCGCCGGGGGAGCGCTCATCGCAGGACCCCGCGGCTGCCCATGCCGCGCTGGGGCCGGCTGCCGGGGCCCGCCG
>JANRGW010038823.1:17093-45756 GCA_024733675.1 Psilopsiagon aymara | reverse complement strand
CTGTTCAGCCTGGAGAAGAGAAGGCTGCGTGGAGACCTCATAGCAGCCTTCCAGTATCTGAAGAGGGCCTATAGGGAAGCTGGGGATGGACTCTTCATGAGGGACTGTAGTGACAGGACAAGGGGTAATGGGTTTAAACTTAAACAGGGGAAGTTTAGATTGGAATGGGTTGCCCAGGGAAGCTGGGAATGCTCCATCGCTGGTGGTGTTTAAGGCCAGGTTGGACAGAGCCTTGGGTGGCATTCTTTAGTGTGAGGTTTCCCTGCCCATGGCAGGGGCTTGGAACTAGATGATCTTAAGGTCCTTTCCAACACTAAGTATTCCATGATTCAGTGATTGAACTGTATATAAAAACTGAGATCAAAACTATAGCCTGCTCAAGAGAGTAAGTTAATCTGTAGCACACCTTTGACCAGCAAAGGCAAAACAATCAATACAGAGACCAAGGTGCTCCCTACTACATCACCTATAAGAAGCAGAAGCAAACTACAGAATGCCAAGAAAAGACTGTTTAAGGTCTTACAAACAGCTGATTCATTTCTAAAGCAAAGAGTGTGGAGGTGAAAATATCAGGTATTTTGATTTCCAAGTCAGTTGGAAACACAATTCTTTGCCAGTTCACCAAGGCTAAGGGCAGTTTTTTGCATCTTTCTTTCCCAAGTATGCATCTAGCCATGCGACAGAAAAATGCTCAACTGCAAGATAAAGAACAGTGAAAGGCTGGAAACTGTCTGAACTTCAGCCAGGAACTCAGTTACCCCAGCTGATGCCTGGTAATACCTCGGAAGTTCCCTTGATCTCAGCTGCCTCCTCAGAGAGCAATTGCTTTCCTGTGCGTTACGAGCACTACTTTGTCACTTAGTCCCTGGCTCTGGAGACACTCATAGATCCTTGATAACTCACACAACTTCCCTCTTCTTTCTTTTTCACTGCTTTTAATTAACCTGATGATCTTTGGAGTTGTTTCCTATATTAAAACTCCTGTTTTATCCTTATCCATGGTGATGAGCCCATGCTCAAGACATTGCCTACGCTGAGGCATTATTTCTTGTGGCCACAATGTCCTCCTCATTCTTTACTGTGAGAGTGGTTACCCAGAGAAGCTGTGGCTGCCCCATCCCTGGCACTGTTCAAGGCCAGGTTGGATGAGACTCTGAGCAACCTGGTCTAGTGGAAGGTGCCCCTGCCCATGGCAGGGGCTGGAACTGGATGAGCTTTAAGGTCCCTTCCAGCCCAAACCAGTCTGTGATCCTATGAGTCCATGATCTCTAACCATGCCCTCTGCTGCACTGGCAGTTCCACTACACCTAGGGGCAAGCCTGCAAGAGTGGAGGTTTCTGCAGTGGAATAAAATGTAATGATAACACACTTGCTGTGTCCAAGATCTCCAAGAGCCAAGGTAAGGACAGAACATAGACACGTTTTAAAGTGCTAAAAATAATGATTTGAGGCAGAACAAATGAAAGAGTGGGCAAAGAAAGGGTGCTTTGACTGCACTAAATGGAAGATTTTCCAAACTATTTTCTGTGCTGTGCTTTGGTTTTGTGTATTTTTTTTTTTTGTTTTGTTTTGTTTTGTTTTGTTTTAAAAAAGAAAAGAAAAAAAAGGATAAATTTAGCTGTGAGTTTTAACCTATCATCAGTGGCATTTCCTCAGGACTTCGCTCTTCGCTCCTGCCGACTTCCATTCCATTCCAAACAGACTTCAGACAAGTACAAAAAAGAAAAAAAAAAAAAAAGAAAAAAAAGGTACTGAGTTTAGGGACTATTACCTATTATTCTCTCCAAATATCAGATTTCTATAATGGGTTGAGTACAGAGATGTGGGAAAAATAACAGTAAGAACAAGTCTGCTCTCAGGGGGTTGGAACAGCTGTATTTCAGACATCAAAATTGAGATTGCAGAGGCATCATAGGAGAAACCAATCAACAGAACATGTAATTGAGAGCATAAAACTTAGAGCAGGCGACACCCCCTCTTTTTCTGCCTCTTCATTTTGCCTGTCTGGTCTTTTTAATTGTTTGCACTTTTGGCCTGACTAAAAGCAAAGGAACAAAGCCAAAGCATCCAGATATTTTGGAAATGTGAGTAACTTTCTGCTACATAGTCACAATATTTTAGTACAGCTACATCCCTTAGCTAATCCAGGGTTAATTCCTTATGCATGGAAGGTCTCAAGCAGCTGGAAAATAAGTTAATTCTTATACGTCCTTGTTAATTAATTATCACCTGTCAGACCTGCTAGTGTTTAAAACAATATGACAACAACGATTGTGTTGGGTTTTTTCCAAACAATCACATAGACACTTAATATTAAGTAAAAAATTAAACATTTCTTTTTAATTCCATGTTTAAATGAAGGTTGTTTTGTGGTACAATTAGTTTGGATTCCTGACAATGTAACATCTCTTTGGCATTGAAGACCCTTTCCCAGTACATCACCTTACAGTTTCAGTATTTCACCAAGCATTCAGAGGCACCAGTGGGAAGAACCAAGATACCTGGGAAATCTCAGTGTGAGGAGCAGGTAGTTTGGCTGCCAGTAGCAGCTTGTGAAGTTCCAAATGGGAATGCTCAGAGAAAGAAGAAACCCTCTTCCTCAGTTTATGCACTGATATGATGCTCTGTCATCAATCAAAAGACAAGGGCTGCTGCTGGGAGCTACCTCTGCCTGTGTTCAAGCAAGGGTGTCACTTCTCTGCTTCTGGAAGACCATCAGTCTGTGAATTGAACTCTCCCATGGAAAAAAGCAGCGAAAAAAGCCGCAAATAAAGCAATGCTGCCAGCACATATAGAGTTAGGGGCATTGGATATACTTGTCTACAGAAGTCACTAATTTCAGAGAGTAAGTCATCTTAGTTGAGTCATTTCTTGCATGAGATGAATAATTAGAAAACAGGGAGCCACCATGAATTGCATTCACAGTTTCTTCTGAGGTGCTCAGTCCCCAGCAGTGACAAGAACATGCTGTTTACACTCTGATTTACATCAATAACAAAACTGGTATTTCACAGAAAGACAAACAAAATGTTTTTTCTTTTTCTTTCCTATGCTTGCTTTTCTTTTTCCTTTTTCCTTTTGCTAACTTAAAACTAGCCCACATCTAACTACATATGCAGAACAAATGCAATGCAGTGCTGTGGTTGCAAATCAACCCTCAAACCTATTCACTGTGGAGGTGAAAAAATTTTCTGCTGGTGTTTCAGCAGTGTAAGTGCTTAAGAAAAAGAGAATCCACTAAACGAACTTGAAGGACAAAATTTGCAATTAGGAGAAAAATGGAGAAAGAGAAAAGAGAAGAACAAAATGGCCCAAACTTAAGCCTGGGATGACCTGGACAAGTAGGGGGAGTGGACATGGGTTGTGTGATGAGACTACTGGTATTCAGAGAAAAAGTAATACAGATCAAGCTGCTCAGTCATATGAATTGGAAGGAAAGTTCATATGGGCTAAGACACTGTGAGTAAACACACAGGTCAAAAAATACTAAA
Source organism: Psilopsiagon aymara (assembly GCA_024733675.1). Taxonomy (NCBI): domain Eukaryota; kingdom Metazoa; phylum Chordata; class Aves; order Psittaciformes; family Psittacidae; genus Psilopsiagon; species Psilopsiagon aymara. The sequence goes on along the minus strand of JANRGW010038823.1, from coordinate 42,265 downwards.
AGAAACCTCCCTCCCATATGTCCTGTGAAGTGCGAGGGTTTGCAGAGCTTCTTGTAAATTTAACCACTGCAGAATTACATTTTTCCTTACTAAAATGTAGCTGGAATCATGTAAGCATGTAGGACAGGTAGGCCCGAGGGCATCTCACTTCTCAAGCCTGGACACACTGTGGCATTGTCTCATTTCTTTGGCAGGATGGGAATGCTTTAACTGCTGAATCTTTCTGCTGCTCCTTCCTTTTTAAAAATCCCTCTTCTTGCATGCTCTGGGTGACACCAGCAGAGATACTGACCCCAGGGAGGAAAGGCAAGCAGGTAATACAAATCCCCCTGCTTTGCCAGCCCTCTTCCAAGCTGTGGACATTCGGACCCATGCAGGACAGCTACCCAGATCTGGAAAGTGAAAGGGCTTGTTCATAGCACAGCTGAATAGCCACAGATGTGACTGTAAAAGTAGACAGAATTCTGTATAAACCACTTTTTCACAGCTCTGAAGTGAGCATTGTATTTGCTCATGATGACATCCAGGGGAGTACCACTCTCACCTGGCCTCAGCTAATCAATCTGTGTTAGCAAAGCTGTTTTAGAAAATGAAATTAAGCAAATGGAGTTATTCTTACAAAGAAAAGGGGGCAAACACACCCCATCTGCTTTGTATTTCTAACTTGCCATGCCTTCAGAAAGCTATTGCAGGTATTTCATTATTTGCTTTTATCATTAATAACAAAAAGGTGCAAGACTTGAGAGAAAAAAATACCCCTTCTCTACCCCCAGAGCGTATGTCTCTTGCCTGACACTACTTAGGCTCACAACCTGTACAACACCTACAGTCTGCATACCTTTTACCCAAGAGCTATCAGGTGCCTCAACTTGCGTATCTATTAGAGACAAAACTGACTTAAACCTAATATACATTGGGTGACAAGGTAGAGATAAAATTTTGACATACTACACTGCTTGGAAAACTGATAGAAAAATACTGGAGGTCCTTACTGGGGAATAAGAAATAATGTTTTATATACACACAGGGATCTGAGTAATTAAACATTAATTAAAGAATTTGCTTTTAAAACTGAAGGTGAATTGTTCTCTTGGATTCAACTCTAAATTTTACATTGAGATTAAGGGAAGAACTACACAGTTACCCCTGGCCAGAGATTTCACCAAGTACCAACCAGTAACTACGTGACTCTAGGTGTCATGTCAATGTCAGTGCAACATTGCCATCATGTAGAGTGAACATTGCCTTCTTGACATTCATCATCCATTAGGGAGAATCACTAAGAAGAAGAAAGCTGGGAAAACCCAAGCACCACATCTAGATGCAGGGAGAGGTCTTCATGTAAGAAAACGGAAGAAAAGAGCAAAGAGTAACAGTACAACATAGGTAATGACGGGACAAACCTTATTTGATGCACTAACACTTGTTTCCCTGCACTTTTTAAGGGCACCCTGAGTATGGTCTTTGAAGGCCCTTAAGTCAGTTAAAGGCCTGAGTTTAGCATAGGCAAATCACATGGTGAGGACACCACAGGGATGTCATTAAAGGTAATTTCTCTGGGGCCAACCTGGCTCCTGAGAGGGATGCAGGTGTCTGGCACAGGGGATGCAGAGGGTGATGCTGGGGCAGGGAGCAGCCTCTTTCCCTGGTACCTATCCAGAGGAAGCCCAGCCAGATCCCAGCTTTTGTGGGATTCACAGGCAGACCCTGGGTTTTGGGGTGTGCTCAGAAGTTGCCACAGTGCATGGCAGCAGGAAGCTGCAACCTGAGCCTCCCAGACAAACCATCAAGCCACCACGGACATTCAACATTGTTTGCTTTTGTATTCTTCCAGCCCAGCAGTGAGGGTGGGCAGGCAAAAGAAACTGCTCCTGGCTGGGTCATGGATCAATTTATGAATAACAAAATAGACTCCTCTCTTCCTTCACTGAAACTTAGTGGATTTCATTATCTCTGCCATTTCTTTATTTTGCTTTTATTTTGCTTCTAAAATCATGTCCTCAAGCAGTTAAATTTTTACATCTTTTTAACTTATGGGAAGTCTTTTTGCTCATATGTCACTCCTTGTTAACATCTCAGGATAAAGGCCTTCTGTAGCTATTGCCAGTTAAAAGTAAACAAATTACCACTTGTTTTTCATGAAACATATTTTTCTTTCCTTATAACTCACTGCTTCAAAAGGAAAATGTAAATAGTCAATGGACAAAAAAAGGGGATATTATTCTTTATTACTATTCTGGTTTATGTGCTTTTAAATGAAACGCTAAACACTGTACAGAAATTACAATATTAGCATAATCTCTATTTTAATGGTGTGAACATTTTTTGACTTGCTGAAACCTCTACCAGAAATCAATCCTCAGGGCCAATGAGCAGAATGGAAAATAGACAGAGCATATTTCAAAGCTGAGTAAAAGTACCCTTGAATAATTTACAGTCATCAATGTTTTATTTGTCCAAATATAATATTCATGACTCTCATTTATGAAATTACTTAATGAAACATAAAATGTTATGAGCTATAATTTATTTTATTAAAATGGAAATCAGGAACATTCAATTACTGGTATGGATAATCTCATCTGATTTGAATCCCTATTGCTGGGCACTCTAGTTCTTTCTAAGGCTCAGAAGCTGCAGATACATTACATTTCTTACAGAAGAGCTGTTCTTCATGGAGAGAAGAAAGACCCTACATACAGCACCCAGGAGAGCGCTTGTTATGTTTGTTTTGCATGGGATAAAACAGGAGTCTTAAAAATTCTCCACCACCTTGGATAACAAAGCCCCATTCTGCAAATGCTTATAAATATTCATAACCTTAATTAGTACACCTGACACTAGGAGGACACTCATATATTTAAACTAAAATATATAAAATAACTGTAATTAATAATACCATTACTTGAAGATAGGTACTCTGTGAAGTATTCCAGGTGTTATCCATGCAGGCTCCTGTAAGCAGACACAGAGATAACCCCATCTATATTTGCCACTGATAAAGTCACTGTTGAAAACTGTCAAAACATATAAATTGATAACATTTGAAATCTAATCTAAGGCAAAATGCCTGGAGTGGGATACATTTCTCTCCTGTGCTTTCATAGCTGAGATATTTATTCCAAAGTGATAACTGCTTTCACAAAATACTACTCTGCATGAGTAAGTTAGCTGCACATGATGCAAGTGACAGTGAAGGGAACTAGGTCAGCTGTGCCATTAAAAAATAAGATTACAGCAGCTGTTCTAAAGGCAGAACATAAATAATAAAGTTTAAAAAAGGTCTTGGATTGGTTTACATTTTTGAAAGTTCATTCCTACTGTTCCATTAAATTTGTTTTTTATCTGTGTTTCTGTTTTCCTCATACTACTAGTTGATCTAAGGCTCATTGATCTTTATCAACCCAAACTCCTTGTCTAGAGGGTCAGTCTTCAGCCAGGCTGAGTGGATGGTTGAAGGATCCCACATTAATTCCCCACAAGGGAAGAACCAGTGTAAGTCTTATGACAGAGCAGTTTCACGAACCATCCTGAAACCACCACAGTTACACAGTGCAAATACATATCAAGGACCCAATAAAGAACTGCATTCCTGCCATTGCAGAACTTCTTTCTTAACAGAAGATAAATGCAGTTAGCACCAAGAAAGAGCACTACAAAGGACCATAAGTCCTAATACCCTATGTACTCCTACAGCAGAAATCTGTGTAAGATCAAGACACTTAGTTTCAATTTGTGATAAACTTCTGCAGTCTAACAGCCTTAAGAATCCCATTACCTATTTAAAGTACCATAAGAAATAGAAATAGAATTAACCTACTTCTCCACTTTTAATCACTTACCACTTTTAAAACAACATATGGCTGAGGTTGAATGCATTTTTAGTAATTCTGTTTAGCAAAGTTTAACAGCAACTTAAATTAGGCTTTTTTTTAAAATTCTACCTAGATTACGCTTCAACATATCAGTACTATTCTAATGTACTTCAATCAGAAAGGCATAACACTGAGGCAGGTTTTTGTGTTACATGTTATTAGCTGCTTTGCAGAACCAACCAATGCTGCTATTCCTATCTTCCTACTGGAGCACAAGCTAAAGCAGATCCTGAGATTAACAACTCTGTGACAAGTAAAAGCAAAGGCATATTGTGTCTTCCAAAATACTCACTCAGAAAAAGCTCTCTAAGCCTGCCTAACATTCTGTGCTCACCTTCTCTTCTCTTTCTATCTGCACCACTCCTTCTTCTTTCAAGCACTTGCACCAGCTCCCTGCCTGCACTCATCAAACTCCTTAATGCCACTTTCAATATTCTGCACTTCTCCAAGTCTGGGTGAGGGCATCAGCTGGGCCCAGGGCTAGGGAGCGACATGCAGCCTCTGAAAATGCCCGTGTCTTGTGGGCCCTGGTTTCATCAGCCCCGTGAAAGTGTGAATGGCCTTAGGGGAAGGATTAGCTTTTTCCCACTTTTAATCCGCAGTAGAAATACAGCCTAAGCTATATTGCAGATTTCCATGGTTCTCAGAAAGTGTCCTTATTACTAAATACCAAGCTTTTTTTTACCTATAGCAGTACTCAACAATAAAATGGATGGGAAAACACTAACTTCTTGCTTTTCTATCTCTCTGAATAATGTGCAGGCAGCAGCAAATAAATGGAGACAACAGGACAGAGAGGTGCAGGATCCTTCCTGATATCTGTCACAGCCAAAACCTTAAATATTGAAACTGGGATATGAAGCCTGTCAAAGGTTTTGCAGTGTATGTCCAGTACATAGAGAAATGAGCTTGATAATGATTTACATTCAGACACTAGGACTGTTGCCAACCTTTGTAATAATTTTTCAGTGCAGAAAAATGAGCATTTTGAAGACAATCACCCCAGAACACTTGAGAGCAGATTCAGCTACCAAAAAGACACCGAAAAACAGGACAAAGTGCTAACGTTGATTTTCTGAAAGTGTGGGAGGGAGCAAGTGAGCATCTTTTTGTGGAGCACATAAGGAGAAAATTCTCAGATCAGATGCAAACCATAGTGCAGATGCACACAGTTTACAGTTAAGGAAATAAAAGAACAGCAGGCTACTGCAGAAACAGAGCCACTCTTAGCCAAAGTACATAAGCAAAACAGTGAGGTTTTTGTCCTGCAGATTTCTGAGCTCTTCTACTCTAACCTATACTGAATGCAAGGGGGTAATATGCTGCTAACTCCAGGAAGACATAAAATTGGTCTCTTTCTGGGGTTTTGGACAGTTTCACAGTGTGTTCTGCAAGAATAACTATCCTCTGCCTGGTTCAGCACACTAAGGATCATTCAGCTGTCACTCTTGGCAGATGAGGGTAAATAACTGAAGTGAAAATTATTGCTCAGACCCTAAGAGTTGCAAATGAACTGCTGCACTACCCAGCCTGTGCAGCTGTGTACCAAGCGATACTTTCGTGGAACTCCTGGAGCAAAGTGCTGCACACTGACACATTTTGTGAGCTTCCCTATATTCTCAAGAGTGGTGACAAAACAAAAACCTTGCATTGTTTGACTTTTCCCTGTGCTAATCCATGCTGCTGGGCCAAACAGTGTGGAACTTAATAGCTGATGGCATTTTTTATGGGAAAAAAAAGCCCAAATCTCAGCAGAGTTCGCAGGACTGTGGAATTGCTCCAAGAGGCTTTCTGATGAGTCATTATCCAGCTGTCTACAAGCTTTTGTCAACAAAGACATCAGAAACGTATTACAAGTGCAAAGCTTTTGCTCTGCGTCTTGGCTCCAAATGATTTTTTTGCTTCTATGTGCTGCTAACTACATTCTTTACAGGATATTTATTCATGTAGCGCTAACTACAATCGTTGTAAGCTATTTATTCACTCAGTATTCCTCTTATACCACTATATTAGACAGCTGCTGGGTGGCCTTGGATGGTGCTATTCCACAACAGTGGTTGTAAATGTCCTCAGACTACATTTGCATCAGCCCAATTTTCCTGCTCTTTGTTTTTTCCACAGATGCCTTGAGGAAGAGCATCATCCCAGGCAGTGACCTACATTAGGGCAGTCTGGCTGCTGCGGGGAGTACCTTTTAGTGCCATGTCTGCCTCCTCCCTGCTGAGCTCCAGCTCCAACTGCTGTTTCTCATGTGAAATCTCTCATACCCCTCCAGTGTTCCAGGAAATAACCCAAGCCTTTTAAACACAAAAATCTGCAGGAATTACTCAGAAAGCAATTAATTACTTTACTTTATAGCTGTCACTGAAAAATGCTCCACTCTTGCCAGAGAGACAAAAAACTTCCCCAAACAATTGAGTGTATATACACTAGCTTATGTGCATGTTTGTTTAGGGTGTAAATACAAGTACACACTCCTGGAACACAGGACATATACTCTACACTACAATACATATATCCATTAACAATGTATATATAGGACCTCTTTTGAATAACTTTGGTTATAAAGTCTTCTTGAAAATCAGAAGACAGTAGAGAGAAAGATGACCAGTACAGTAACCAGTTGAGAGAAAGATGTGCCTTTACAGAGTGACCCTTTGCAACCTATGATATGATAATAAGTAGGATTAATTGCCCTTTTAGGGCTCTTACATGGGTCATGAAGAGCATCAAGGAGTCTGATCCCTTGCTAATTCCTGAAGTCCAGAACAAAATCCCAGAGCCAGCTGTTGTGGAGGAAATACTGACTTATAAATATATAGCCAAATGTTATGACTGTAAGTAGCATGTCCTTTGATAGCTTATACAAATGAATGTTTAACTGCTCTGATTTTGTCTTTAGTGTCACAGCAATCTATGCTGCCAACAACCCATCAGTACCTAGCAGAGATACCTCTCTCTGAGAAAAATGCCGGGTGAACACTTCAATACATTTAGCACTGAGGGACCTCAAAGTTTGAAGTGGTACTGGTGCTTACAACCCAGCTTCACCAAGTGCACACTGTAACCAGAACTATTCCTATATGTTGGAACAAATTAATTAACAAAAAAAGTACATTTAATTAACAATCACTGGCTCATGCTCCAAAATGTGTTCCTATAGAGGGACCATCGGGTCCGTGACCGTAGGGTTTGCACTCAGACCTCATGCATTCAGCCCACATGGCTTCAGTTATAGGATCAGGGAGAATACAATTCATAAAAGTGGAAAATAAGAAAGAAGCCAACAAATGACAGTTGTTTGGTTTGCAAAAAGTGAATTTGAGAAGACGATTGGCTAGTATTGCTCAGGCAATCTATCTACATTTCCATACCACATCTATCACCATAGCAACTGCAGCCTGGGAGGTGTTTCCAAGGCTCTAAGAGTGATTAATTTTCCAGATGTAAAACAGTATCCCTATTCTTCTGTAAAGGAGTGTACCAAGTACCCCAAGAGCCCAAATATGATACTTAACATGATTTATTTCCTAGAACCACTTACTCACTTACATCAATATTCAGTAACACATTACATGCATACAACAGGAAATTTTAGGAAGGTAGGGAAGAAGAACGTGCTGAGTCCACAGGGGCTGGAAACCTGTGAGCTGATCAAAGACAAACATGAAGGTCTGAGCAGAAGCCTGGTCACTGCTGGCACATGATGGGGGAACCAGATAGTGTCTGCTCCCAGTGGGACACGCAGTGGCACATGGACTGGAAGAGGTCTGTGCTAACAGGTCTCTCCTTGCCTTTCCAATCTGTGGCATGCAGACTATCTAAAGAAACCATTAATTAGCATAACCATAAACTTCCTTTCCTATCAAACAGCATCACTAATGCTTTTGCTTATGTGCAGCAACCAAACAGAAATAGACAACAGTATTTCTGCTCTGGGGGTTGAAGGCCACTCTAATATGGCACTGATTTTAATCACAACTAGGACTCTCTCTCAAAAAAATCATATTAACAGAATGGAACATCCTATTAATCATCACCCCATGCTGCACAGTATTTTAGAAACCAAAGCACATGAGCAAGTGCAGTAAGAGAGCCATAAGATGCTGTATTTAATTGGAAGGCAGTTTCTTTCTGGACTGACAGTTTGTCTTCTAGACAGAAGGTTGAAGAAGTGATCATAAAACAGTTTTAGTAAGTATCTTTTAAAGTACATGTGGTTTTCTACAGATTGAGATTTAGTGACCAATCTCTCAAGAAAATCCAGGTGTGGGTGAAACTCCCTTCTCCTCAGTGGTACCCCTTCACTACTGGTACTCCCTGTGCCATACCTGGGTACTTACGAATTTTATAATAAAGATGCATGTTCTTCATCTCCACCTCGCTCCTGGCTCATAGCCATCTAACTCAGAAACCAATGCTACCAGTGAAACTTTGGGCAGAATGCTGTGTTTCTTAAGCATGCATTTCCTACAGTAAAATACAGAGAGAAATGGAAATGCGCATAAAGCCAACTTCTATGACCTAGAAGATTGGCTGCTCCTAAAAGCCATGGCACATACCAGTTTTGGTAGCATCTGAGCTGGCATCAACAGAAACCACTGCTGCTTTTTCCTCAAATTTTCTCTCATCTTCCTTAATACAACTGTGGTTTTCCTGCAAGCAATATTCCACCTGATATCTCATCATTGTTAGCAATAGACTTATTTTATTGCTTTCATTGCTAGTGACTCCTTCTCCCTTCCTGCCTTGTATTTTTCAGAGCCAACCACTTGAGAAACTTCTGATTAGCATCATTTCCTCTCCATACCCCCTAATAATCTGATCCTAAATTTACCACGGTGCTCTGCTAGTGCTAGTCCCTCAGTTGGTATTTGTTTATCCTTTTAATCTCTTCGGGCAGGCAGTTTTATCACCCATGCTTACTGCTTTAACACTACCACCAATCTTTTCTTAAATGTTATTTATAAATGTGAAAATATTGGAAAGGTCATAGTAATAGCAAAAATAAGAAGCAAACTGGTGTGGCTACACTGATGTAACAATCAAGAAGCACACTTCAATTGATTACTTGCATTAGAAAAATATTTCTGTTCCCTTCAGCCTTTCATTAAGAAGTGATGAAGTTGAATAAAGGTCATAAACCAGAGCCTATTAGAAAAGCATCTGATTCCTGAGCCAGCTGCTCAAACCACAGGTCAGGGCATCCCAGCCACTAAAGTCCTCCTGACCTGTCAAATTCCACACTAATTTCAGAGTGGGTTTAGCTGGAAACTGCATTGCTTGTCTCAAAATTTAAGAAGTGTATCCTTGATTAATCTATTATAAGAGATTTTCCCAGAAGGTGAGAATGCCCCAGTGACTCAAGATCAACACACAGCAGTGCTATTTACATCGGTACTAGACAAATCACATCTCTTTTGTCCACTCTCACATATACCATCCATGCATACTGGGAAACGGGAGAACAGTCTTTTTATATAGCAGTGCAACAAAAGCCATTTATCTTGATTCAAATAATTTACAGATTTGGCATATTAGATTTTCTACAGCCAAAAAAAAAGCTTTGCTACTTCAGAGTTAACATGCTGGGGCACACCTCCAGTTGGCTGAGGAACAGAGACAAAGGGGAATTTGATACCCCATTTCTTTCAACTTATATATGCATCTTAAAGCAAAGCAAAGTGAATTGCAGGCAAGGGGAAGAAAAACTAAAGCAACTCGTTTCATCTGTGAGTTACACATAAGGGGAAGACTAGAACGATTTACACAAATTGTTATAGACATAAAAATACACTGACCCTCTGCAAGCCCAAACATTTTTTTAAACAAGGGAATAAATAATTTACTCCTTTTTTAGCCAGCTGCAGCCTAACTAACCATATGGAGTAAAGCTTCATATAATGTGCAAATTATCTCTACCTACATATAAAATTAATTTTGCATGTGTGTGGCCATGCTTTTGGGTTTTTATGATGCCACTTGGGATAGCAAGCCCATGAGTTACATCAGTCATGCCTATGATGCTGTTGCTTCATTTTTCTACATGAAGCCCTTAAGAATCCTTAAACTAATATCTTGTTTGTAAATGTTTGGTTTAGTTTGATCATGCAATTTCTAGCAAGTCAAAACGTGAGCCAATACTTCTTTTATTGAAGGAGTCTGTAAAACAGAGTGGATTCTAGTAATTATAAGAGAAGAAAAGACTGTTTTAAAGCCAACCATTTCCAGCTCATAGGTTACACAATTCTCTCCTTGAACTGATTCTGAGACAACAACCAATTTAACTGCCTAGGAAGGATTAATCCACAGCAGACAAAAACAACTCAGCCTTCCCTTGATGGAGAAGTAAACCCTGCACTCAACAAAAGACCTGAATGAGGGCTTCAAGTGCTTGAATTTGGAGACTTTCTAAAGAACACTTTATCATAAAGTAGCCTAAATGCTTTCCGCAGCTCTCAGGCCCACTGTAGATCACAATAGCTTCTCCCCAAAGCCACTACTGCCCAGTGACAAAAAAGAGTGGCATGCAGCTGAATCCCAGCATGGCTCCAGTAAGAACTGTTGTTAAGGTAGATTCAGATTAGGTATTAGAAAGAAGTTCTTTACTGTGAGGTTGGTGAGACACCGGAACAAGTTGCCCAGAGAAGCTGTGGCTGCCCCATCCCCAGCAGTGCCCAAGGCCAGGTTGGACAAGGCTTTGAGAAACCTCATCTAGTGGAAGGTGTCCCTGACCATGTCAGGGGGGTTGGAACTAGGTGAGCTTTAAGGTCCCTTTGAACCCAAACGAGGCTGTGATTCTGTAAGTGGATAAATACCCAGCTAAATATGGATAAACCTCATTTGCAGACACTGTTTGTCATTAAAACAGGGCAAAAGAGCTTGAGTAGGAGCCAACAATACTTTTCCTGTAAATGAAAAATCTTGTAACTCTTTGGAATAAATGACATCATCAAGTCTGGAGCATGGAGTCACCTCCGCTCTTTTTCAGAGCAAGGTCTTCCTTGCTCTTTATCTCTCTTGCAAATACAACATAACCCAATTAACATTATACCTAACCCTTACCAGCACCTTCTTCAAGCGAGTTCTGAAGAGGAAATGAAAAAACATGTTCAGCTGTGTATAATGAGGTAGTTCAATAGTACAGAGTACTTTTTCAGTAATCAGTGGGAAATAAAAGATAATTTTAAAATACTATTTCTCTACAGATACAACCACATTCATTGATGAGAAACATTGGTGTAAACATACATATGCCCTTCTCTACACAAACAGAAAAATGTTTCTCATAGGTTAGTCTGCATTGAAGAACATATTATATTTTTTAACGTAAGCATAAATCCTCTTGCCTTAAGTTACACATGCTCCAAAGAACATGTTTTCTTTGGAAGAAATCAAAAAAAGTAGTATCTTTACATTAGAATTATCAAATGTATGCTATCCAGAAATGGGGGCCTTTGGAAGAAAGTTTTACAACTACTACCCAAATTTCTTCTGTGCTAAGCCTTAGAAATGAATCAAACATGTGCTGCAGGGGAGGAAGACTACCAAAATTTTAAGAAAACTAAATTTTGTGCTTAGAAATCTCTCCGTCACCAGAAATGGAAGCTATATTCTTGTTACATGCACTGTACTGCAGCTACACCCTGGTACCATATTCTTTGTGTGTGTGTTAAAATTCATCAGGAGCCTAATTGCCTCTTTGAAAAGTTTAGGTAGACATCTGTCCTGTGGGTGTGGAGGTACCCCTACCTACATAGACCAAAAAGCTACTTTTGTGCCTGTGGGCAAGCTTTCCAGCAACTTGTCCCCGTGCGGAAACTGTGGGATGTGGTGACCCTACCAATACATATGTAGAGAATGAGCCTGAATCTGCTGGGCTCCCGCTCTCAAACAAGAGGCAGACCAGATCTCAGAATCTCAAGATGCAGATTCCAGGGGTTTTAATTATGACTTTCATATAGTGTCAGTGGAGAGAGATGAGTGCTTTACGTAAGTACACTGGATTTGTACTCCAGACGTCTTTTCACTTCCTTTGCTCGACTAAAACTACTTTAGTTCCGGATTTGGTCTTTACTGTCCCAGGGTTTGCTATCAAGAATTTAAGCACATCCACACTTCTGACAGGCGCTGTGTATCTCACCCTGTGAATGAAAACTCCGCAACAATGATCAGTTTTATGTTCAGCTCCGTTTCACGAAAATTGCCTCTACTTTAATCCTTTCAATATTTTCCAAGGGACACCCTTTTTATTTTTTGAGTTTAATGAAAATTTTCCAGGCAGTTTTGGGGAAGATTGATTGCTGCATTTGATTGCCCAGGTTTCATTATTTGGTTAGAATGACACTATATTTTTTAAGGACTTCTGATTACTTTAACATTTCTTTGTCCAGAAGACTCAGCAGAAGCAGGGTTTGATCATCCTTCTGTGCAAGGAGGAATACTCCAGGCCATCCAGGGCACTCCAGCTCCTGCCACCCAACACACCATGCAGGGCCTCTGCTTACAGTGACACCACTGGTTGCTAGAAAAGGTGGTCTGCTGTGGAGGCTTGAGGAGGCTTCAGTGTCTTTGCATAAATTAGGGAAAAAATATCTTTAGGTATTTAGCGGAGCAAAGCTCCAGATGTTATGTAGCTAAACACCCTTCACTTTAAAGTCTTTCCTAACTGACTTAGTGGGTTGCAGTAATGCTTCACATGTCCCTTTGTTTCCAAAGGTACATTTTCCAGGTAGCACGTCAGGCTGATTTCAGTCTGTGCTTTTAGCCATAGTCTTGCTTCAGCAACAACAGGTTTTAAATATTCAAGGTACATTGCTGTTGTGAACCTAGAACTGCAGAGAGCATTCAAAGAAGAAATTATTTCTGTCTTAGACAAGGGAAAGGGACAAATCAGGAAAATATAAAACATCTAATTGCCTCTTGGCTAAGAATAGACTTCTGGAATCATTTAGGTTAGAAAAGACCTTGAGGATGATTGAGTTCAAATGTTAACCCGGCAATGTCAAGTCCACCACTAAACCATGTCCCCAAGAGCCACTTCATGTCTTTTACATACTCCAGGGATAGCAACTCCACCACTTCCCTGGGCAGCCTGTTCAGCCTGACAACCCTTTTGGTGAAGGCATTTTTCATCATACCCAATTGGGAAAAATGGCACAATACAAGAATTGGAAATCACCTGTGATTGGAAATTATGTATTTCCATCTGTAAATTTATGTTGTTGAATGATAATGTTTCTTCTGTTTTCCAAAGTGAAAGGAAAACTCTGAAGTACTGAGAATACTGCCAAAGAATGTATATAACACTAAGCTGAGTGGTGTGATACTACAAGGCTTCCTAACAGGAAGACTGAGTACAACATTCAATAAGCAAGAAAGTAAAGTAACTTGTTTCTATCTAGAATAATGTTCTCTCCAACTGAATTGAATGGGGAACTGTCATTCTTTTAGTTTATTCAAACAAAATAATTAATATTGGAGGATTCTGCAAAACCATATTATTGCCAACTTGACAATTTATTAAGCACTGTCTGGAAGTCCGGATAGTCCTCCTTTCTTTCAAAAGTGCCTCAAAAATATTCTAAGAAATCTGAGAAACATTTGTTGTGATGAAATGAAAGGACTCTACAAATGACACTGAAAACTGTGTATAGCCAGGAGGTGAATTACAAAAATAATAAGTAAAAAGATACACCTAAACATTAACATGCTCTCTATAAATGAGTACCCAAAGGAGTTTTCAGACTCAAGCAGGATATTCAGAGGTTACAGCTGGAGGAGCGGGAAGTCCTTTTCTGTACCTTTAGCCCATTTTTAATCCCCAGAATGCCATTTCCATCATTTGAAGGTATGGTGAGCGGAATAGAAGACTGTTTACTCATTAGACTTCCTGGATGATGAACAAACGAACACATATTTCCCATGTGTTTATCTGACCATTCGTATTTACAGTTCAAAGCACACAGAACCTATGCACGTACCTTCGTCTGTGAGCTCTTGCTTCACTTTCAGATATCATGGATCACTGCCAAAATATCCAGCATGCATCAAACATCACTGATTTTCAGTGGTAGGTTTGCACTTAAAAGCCATGGTTCACATCTGAATTTAACTGACATCCATATATATAGCTTCAGGCTGGTCTCCACCGCCATTGCAGTTTGTATAACGTTAATTGAAATGCTTCTCTTGAAGGGAAGTTTTCTGACAGCTAAGTGGGTAAACAGCATGGATTTCAGTTCCCTTCAATCATTCTACTGATGTGATACAGTAGGAAGTGATTTTAAATCTGAACTGTCACTAAAGATCAAACCTCGAGGTTAAAAATAAGAAGTAAATATCTGAAGTTTTTCACATGACCAAAAAAAAATAAGAAAAAAGAAAAAGGTTCATGCAGAATTGTGTTTTAGTTATGCCAACTTTGAAACAGACTGAATCAATAACAGGCTGTATGCTACAGCAAAGCAAAGAAGTCAGGAAAATCCAGTTAAATAGACTTAGGTAACCTAAAATAACCCCTGAAATACACCCTTACCACCCAACATGTTTATTAAATTATGACTTGTGCTAAGAATGCTGGTTGAATCTGCTATAGATTAGGACAAGAGAGTTTTGGCATGAGACTTCTTAACAAGTGCTCTCACAGAATCAGAATTATATAGATATATTGAAATCTACTGAGTGTTTCCCTAGCCATTGCTGAATGAAGACAATTGATGAGGTGATTTTTTAGTGCATCAACAGCCTTTTGCATTTCACTGCTTTCACTCTGTACTAAGTAAATAGAGGAAAAAATTGGTTGAAATGCTGGGCTGCATAAAAGAAACTCCACAGATAAGAGCCCTAGGTTTGGTCACCCAAAGCCCCACAGTTTCCACTTTGCTCATGGTAGCCCAGAATAATTCTGGCAGCCAGGGTGGTATCGCTCCCAAAGTGTAGATCATTGCTCTAGCCTTTGTATGGCTAGAATCATTCTAGACTTTTGTTAACAAGCAGTTCACACAAAAACTTTATCTAAGACTCCTGTGCTTCAAAATACAATGTTTTATTGGACAGATTCGAAGGAAATGTATGACTATCGCTGTTATAGTAAAGCTATTAGGAATCAGATTATCTTTAGTGAGTTTTTATCTTCTAAATCAGTTTGATTTTGTTGATAAATGCATGGCATAACTTGTTTTTCAAATATCAAGAGGGGTTTATTTTCTACATTACCTAAATCAAATTGGAAGGAAATCGTTTCACTGTGCTGTTGCAACTGATTTCCAAATCAGAAGAAAAGTAATGATAGTATTTTGAGCAGAAGATAACCTTAACTAGCAATACCTGGAATTCAAGTGGAAACCCCCTTCTATTTAAAGTATTACTTTAACTGCAATTGAGAAGAGGGATTGTTTGGAATACACCTCCTATGCATTATATGCTCTGAAGAAACTTAGATACTTCATATTAAAAGAATTTCATTAGACAGATGTCTCCACCTACAGCTGAAGTACTGGAGCAAGACAATCACCTCTCTTCTTTTTCACACATGAGAAATCAGTCCTGAAGTGCGTCTCCCCAGAAGCTCATCAACCTGGCTGCACTGAATGATTCACTTCCTAATGACAACTGAAGCCAAGAACATCAAGTTTCACTTAAATTTTGAACTGAAAGGAAGATAAAAAGTTAAATTATGCATCAAACTGCATAAAACTGAGGGACAAAATATTATTTCTTTAAATCAGCCTGCATATGTACAAAGGCTTGGACAGACAGAAGATATGCCCCTAAACAGCTGCTGGTAAGTCTTGTTGAACACTTCCTCAGTAAATGGTTCACTGCACACACAGATGAAACAAGAACTTTCTGTGTTCAAAGCTCTTCTCTCTAATGCATAGCGAGAAGTCTTCTGAAGAAGTAGTAGCACCATGGCACACAGAGAAGCAGGAAAATACACAGAAATAAGAGAACAGAAAGATACTGCTGCTTTCTCAAAATGAAATCAATGTTTCTTACTTCCTTGACTGGTTATTACCACTCACAGGCTTCCCAGTATTTGTCTTGAAATTATGGCAACATGGTATGTCTCGATTTGCAGTGTGTTGACTTCTTCAGTTACATCACCAAGGGGGACCATAAAGCAACACTTCCTTATTACTCTGTAGACATTGACATCTATCTTATCGTCATCAGTTTGAGCACTGTTTTGGGAATGACCACCACCGTAGCTCAGAAGCAACGTACCAGCACACTGAACTTTTCAAAAATTAGACTCAAATGTTTCAAATGTCTCAAACACTTTTGCATTTCAGAACAAAAATGCCTTACTGGGTGGACCAAAAAGTCTTTACTGTTCTTGTACCACAGCAAGGAAGGTATAGAAAGGTATCTCCTCTGTTATTTCTCCTTACTGACCAAGGTGATTGTTACTATTGAAAGTTTATGGAAGACTATTACAGAACTTGAGATAAGATTAGAAGTAAGTATGGTTGTTTGGTGGTTTTTTTTTTTTTTGTTACTATAATAAAAGCTATTTAGGTTTACACTGCTAGCTGACAGATCATCTGTTGAGAATAGAAGCACATAAGCCTAAAAGAAAAATTGCACAGTAACTGGGAAGAATTTGTGTTTGAGATGCCTTCCAAGATGACTGGTTTGGATGAACAACAAGAAGTTTCTTTTCATGCTTAAAAGCTTCATTCAAGCTTTGACAGCCAAAAAATTGCCTAACAAGTTGCAGAGTATAGAATGAATGCAGTTACTGGGATGTTTTAATAACAGACCCTTTAGTTTAGCAAGTCAATAGAATAAACATATGTCATACCACAAAGAAAAGAAATGAAAAATTCTTCCCATTATCTTCTCTCTCTCCCCTATTCAACAACAAGAATATTAATTGCAGATGGCAGAGGCAAATGTCTTCTTTTTTTGCGCACAGCTGCACATTTATATGGTGAACTTCAGATATAAAGTAAAACTCAAAAAGTCATGATGCAGTAAGTAACAGCCTTCCACTGCAGCATGAGCAGATTTTAAGCCACAAAAAATGAAGACACACGTACACACACTCATGCACACATACACAAAATGCTTTTTGGATTTTAAATCATAAAGAATTTTCTTCCACTTCAGCACAACACTTGCTGAAAATCCCAGATTAAATCTCTTTTGCTATAAGGCTTATTGTGTTTCCCCTCATTTCTCACCCCAGGGAACCTTGGGAAAGGCTTTAACTAAAGCATTGGTAGAAGTACACTCACTGAAATACTTCTTGGTATAGTGATTTATACATCTGATTGAAATAACCAACCACTGGATGTCACTGTTACTCTGTTACTTGTTTTGAAAGAAACAAGGAAAAGTTGGCTTTTCCCTCAGAATGGGAGCACAAGTCCTTCTTCAACCTCTTTGATTTTCTCAGCTCTGGGGCTGCAGACTGTTTCCAACTGATACCCATTACCTATAGCCATTGTTCTGCAAGTACTCTTCCAGCTGGAAGAAGACTGGCTGACAAGGCTCATTTACGTAGCACCACAAAGACACGCATGCACACACTCAAAAAATCCCATCTGTTACGATGCCCATCCTCAGCTGGCTATTGTAACAGTGAATGGCTTTCAGTTTTCAGTAGCATTTACTTTCCTATGAATAAAGTGGTTTTCTGGTGTAAAGGTTATAACCTTTAAGCTGCATCAGATTGTACTGTAAATGGAATGCAAAAAACCCTCTTATTGACCCCAAGTGTTTTTCTCTGTGCCAGCCTTACACATGAAATTGCTTCAATCTATTGGATAAGTCAAAACCCCTATTTCTTTCCCCTTTCGTTTATCATGCCTCATCAATCAGTTGGTCCATCCTTATTTTAACGTCCACACCTGGCTGCCTCTAGTATTTCTAGTAACCTTTGAAAACACAGAAATAACTCAGCTTGCTCTTGCCAACGTCACCTCCAAGAAGCAACATGAGGATTTCACAGAATCTGAAAAAGAGACATTATTTCAATGTAATGTATTACTAGTTGTGCTTAACCAAGAAGTATGTTCCTCGCAAATGTTAAGTCTGCTACTTTAAAAGTAAAAGTAGTCCCCACTACTACTAGTCCCCACTAGTTCACACTATTTCTTCACAATCATTTCAACTTACATTTCAAACTTCATCTGATGATTTCTGAGACTCTTTCTTTTTTAAAATGAAAAGTGTTAGGAATGAAAATAGATTCAGAAGCTCATAATGAGAGTATGAAAGGTGTCAAAAATGGCAATCATAAATAAGGAAATTCTGTCCCTAAATATCCTTAATTATAGTGCCTTATTTCACCTTGTGTATGTGATAACATGTCCGAAAAAGAATTTTTTAAAGTTACGTACACATTTTTCAGTTTCCCTTTGCAGCTAAGTATATAAAATATTACTATTTTTTTTTTTTACCCTTGTTAAAACAGGATCTCTATATTATGAACATTAACTATGGGGAATCAATGAGTCTACTGGGATAGATTCAAATTTAGCACAGTATTTCAGCCTGTATTTCCAGTCAGCATGTGGATCTGTTACCATAGTTAGAAATCTAGATGATTTTATGGTGTTGCTGCTCATGTACTATAATTTATTATGCTTCTAATTGAACTTAAAGCTGTATAAAAGCTTTGAAACATATAATCTTTGTAATGAAGAAGACAAGAATGCCTTGCACTCAAAGATAGAAAAAGTTTATAGAAAGCCTTTTAAAAATGATCTGCCAATTTATTAAAATGCAGTGGAAAATGCCACTTTAATGATACAAATTGAGGGATTTCCAAATAACTAAAAAAGCAGAGTCCATAGAGCTTTTTGCTATAAAATGCAGCATTGATTTAATATTTTTATGTGATAGAAGGAAAAAAAAGGTATGGGACAGGAATTAAACAAGAATGAACAGTCATGGACATTCTTTGCAACTTAAAGATGCAGGAAATAAACAACCACGGTGAAAATATTTCAACAAAACATGACTTTTTAACCATCTCTCTAGCTCCAGATCAGAGGAGATAAAAAATAATCACTGAGTTGACCTTTGCTGTATGGCTCATCAAACCTTTCAAGGCTTGCCCTTGAAACCAGCAGGATGCACAGACCCAGCATTTCACAAAGCGTACATGGAGCCTAATGATGGCCACAAAATCTGCCAGCCCACTTTTGTGACCATGACAGTACCCACAGTTTAGTAATGAAAGCATTTGTATCAATCCAAATCATCCACCAGAATAATAGGCTGTAAAAAGCAGGCAACAGTATGGCACATCACATGTACCCTGGCCATTTTATTAGATTTTTGTCTATAGTTTACACTTGTTTGACTTCTCTTTGCATTTAGTCACTAACCAGATAAAATGTGGGTTATTCAAACCTGCAGTCAGCAATATAGATTCCACCACCAACAGCGCTTTTAACTGCAACAGAAAGAAATCTCATGAAAGCAAAAAACATTTGAAAATGTCTTTCTATTGTCTTTAGACTGTTACAAGGAAGCCTAGTGATAGGAACAGGGGGGCTCTGGTGCCAGGGGAGGAGAAGCCCTGATTACTGGAAGACCTCAGACAATATATTACCAGACACTGCAAAATACTGAAATTCTGTAGACAGTACCTTGAGGCATTTTCTGGCCTTAGATAAGTCCTAGTTTGAAATTTTCTCCCTTTAATCTTTTCACACTGACTTTAAATGATTCCCTCTTTCATGGCTGGTTTTTAAGCAGCTCCTGGTGCTGCCTGCTGCAGGGGAGCTCTGACATTGCAAGAGTATTTTCTTTGATGATCTGTAACAAAACCTGCATTGTCTTCAGCCTTCATAATGGGATTGCTCATTAAATGGAAGGTAAACATATTAAGAATGACAATTTCCATCCAATCATTCAATTTAGAGAAGGACAGGCAGTCCTGACAAAGTCAAATAGGGGGGCAAGGTTATCCGTGATAGGGATTTTACATTACAGCTGTCAACATTCGGAGATTATCTGTTTACCAACAGGTATCATTGTCTCTGTCGTTGGGCTTTTCCTGAAGCAGAGAGGAACACTGAAGAATGACAGAATCCTATTCACTATCTGTGGCCTTGCACATTCAACAAATGTTGATACAGCAGAGATGACCGCTGGTTTCAGACACACTTGCAACTGCATCATGAGTTTATTCAGGAGAAAAATAGAAGGCATTTCACCGGTGAAGGTGCCAAAACTGCACAATCATTTAAATACTGTAGGGGCTGATGTTGCAAACACTTCTGAGCATGAGGTCCTTTTTACCGTGAATACCCTTACTAAAATTAATGGAAGTACTCAAGCAAATAAGGCTCTTAATGCCTTAAATTGCCTTAGTCTTGAGGTCCACAGGTGCATAAATGTAGATCATTACGCCCACATGGAGTCCCCTGACTTCCTAAAAAAACCTCTATTTAGGTGAAATCATCTTCCCACACTGATCTTTTTTTAAAGATTAGAGATGCAGTTTGTGGAGTAACATACCAGCTAATTTCTCTGAAATTATTTGCTGCTTCTTCAGACAGATAATGAGAAACTGACATAAAGATAAAATGTAAGTGCCAAAATACAATTAAGTTTGACAGAAATGTGCATACAGCCACCCTCCAGAAATTTTTCTGTGACCATACGAAAACTCCACTTTTATATGGTCATAAAATCCTCACCTGCAATTTGCAAATTACGTTTAATTTTGCAACGGTTTTTCTTCTTTTCATTTGGAATCTACAGTCTTTCAGACATGGCAATGGTCACTCTCACCCAAATATTTGTCTCCCAACTTTTACTTTACACAGAGACCAAGGATCCAAAGCTCCAAAGCAACAATATTAATAACTGGTGTCTCAGTGTGACACTGGTTTGTACACATGCCTCTACTCTTCCTCTTCGTTCCTCCTCTTTCAGGATTTATGCAAAGACTGCAGCTCAAACTAACTATACACATAAAAACTCGGAGGGATGGTAAGGTGCTAGATCAAATCTTCCTGTTTTCAGAGTTCCTAGAAAAAATCCAAGATGACCTCAAACAGAGTTTGTAAGACTCAGTTCCATCATTGAAGCATCCCTTAAAATTGACCATATGATATTATACTGCATAATTGCATCAGAGATTATTATGGGTACTATATTTGAACAATGGTTTTGTGTCTATTTATTTTAAGAAATGTTCATTTTCTCACATGAAAACTAATTTGAAGATTGCATGCAATATTGGATCTGCTAATAGTTCCCTACCTGGAAAGTTAATTACTATGGCTACTGCTTGCTGGTATTTAATTCTGCTCTTACATTAGACACAATATATTGGTACATTTTAAAGCTGACACTGGATTCACTCTATATCCAAATTTTCAGCTGGTTTCTGTGAAGTATGTCAGACCAACCCTTGAATGAGCTACCTCTACCAAATGCCACATGGTACCATATAAACATAAAGCTTACTAGCAATTACTGAGATAACTTCTTTTCTCAAAAAATCACAACTGCAAAATGAATGCAACCTGACACACCAAGTTAAGCACACAAAAAAGCAAAAGGAGCTTGATTTCATCTGCACATAAAATATACATGATCCCAATGGGTTGCAGAGTCTGTTGACTTGCAGCTAGGGAGAAAGTATGGGCCTAAGTCCCGCTCCAGTGGCACAGAAACCAGCTAACAGCATCGGAAACTAAGCTAACAAGTAGACTACAAAACACTAAAAACCCAAACAATTTTCTCAGGCCACTGAGACATGGGGATCATTACAGGTTTGTTGAAATAGTGCTCACTACACCATTTACATCAGGGGCAGGAGACTTCTATTGTTGGTCCCCAGTTTCTCTCTTGTGACAGAATGTAACTTCACACTTTCTGCTATACATGAGAAGTTTCATTTGTAGGTATGATATACATGGTATGTGTGAACATGTGATTGACAAGTGATGTATATTGTCAAATCATTGACGCAAGAACCATAGTCTTCCATGTTTTGCACAATTTTACAGCATCAAAGTTCTCTAGGTAACAATAATCATCACAAAGAGGTTGGGCTTGATGATTTTAAAGGTCTTTTTGAACCTTGTTGATTCTATGAGTCTATGAAAATGTCTAGAAACAGCTGAGAATTTTTTGGTATTGCAGAACTGAACATTAATTCTTTTTATCAAAAGTGAAAAAGCTGTCTAAGACAAATCTCCAACAACCATGTTCAGTTTCAATACCAATGGGAATTGGTGGTAGAGAAGTTCTGGTTCTAATGCTGTACCAGTATCTGAAGAGGGCAAAGGGACTGACTGCATATCACTTGATACAGCATAAAACCCAGGAGACAAAAAAAACAACCAGAAAATAAGGAAAAGATTAGAAGATTATATTGGATTTAATTAGTAAAGAACTAAAATTTAGGAATTTAATTAGGCAATTCAACATGATTCTATGAAAAATGTATTTTAGAGGAGAAATACTGTTCCATTCTCTCAGATAACTTTAAATTTGGCAGCTGACAAAGGAAAATGTGTTTATGTACACCATATTTCAATTTGGTAAAGCATGTTAATACTTAACAGGATTTTCACTGAAAAAATTAAGACATGTCTCAAACATACTCCTTTAATAAATCATCCTAGATTAAGACTCTGCCAGTGTTAGTTGGTGAGAAAGACAAGGACTAGGTGGACTGCTGGGTAAGAGGGACAAATTCAGACAAAATACATGTTAATACAGCCACATGGAGATTCAGGCATTTAGGGACAAGATGCAACTAATACTTCTAAAACAAGGAGGAAGAATTATGGAAAACATTGACTTCAAAAACGACAGAAGGTCAGCAGAAACAAGTGATTTAGCATGAATTCTTAGTGCACTGTGCTTTGGTAAACACAGATTGCAGAAGCCTGGATTTTGTAAACCAAAGACCAGCTAATATTCAGAGAAGGCAGTTTTTCCCCTCTATACAGCATGATCAGGTCAGTATGGAATAGTTTTTACAATTCTGACGCCCATTCTTTTAAATTTGCAGGTAAGGGAATAAACAGCTGTGAAGCGGGCTGGCATTGTATTTATCTTTTCTGTCATCACAGTACTTTTTGGAAGATATTTATTACATTTTTTTGAGGACTAACTCAAGTTTGACAATTCAAAATGGTGGGATGTCTAGTCTTAAAATGTATAAACCTTGACAGCTGGTAAAAAACCTAGTCATCCTAAACCGGCTACTTTTGTCTCTTAGTGTCTATTGGACTGCCTCTGAAAAAAACCTCCTTATGAAATATCTCCCAGTGTATGCTGTCCATCATTTAAATTTACAGGAAGGTTTCCAAGGGGACTGGAATGAAAATTTAGGTGCCTCAAACCATAGTTTGCATGAATAATATAATATCTATTGAAGATAATCATACAAAACCTCCTTGCTTTCGGACACTTGAGAACATAGAGACATAACCAAGGTAACTTCAAGCATCACGAGCATACTTCTGTACAGATACTACTGACCGTCATGAGAAATTAGAATGGACATACTGCTAAAATGATGCAGCTACATGCTGCTAGCTGTGCTAGAGCCATCTTTTTTGCATAGAACTTGGCTGCCTGAATGGGTTTGTGGCTGTGTCTTACACTCAGAGAAAATGTTACTGATTTTCCCTGCACCTTCCTCCAATATCCATGGTGACTACAGAAGGGTTATCTTCCTATCATAAAAAGAAGGAACTAATACAAAATTAAATAACTGGTGAAGGTTAAGGTGATACCTACAAGACTGAATAATTTTTAGCAAGTTTTGCCTTGTACTTTGGGCCACAAGTCCAGTCCAGAAGCAATGTGGTAACAGAGTTCTGAGCTCAGGCTCAAAGGTTTGTTGAGAAACAGAGTATATTGGTTGAACATGTCATTGTACTAATGCAGATATATAAATTTTGATTTAGATATAGCTCATAATTTGTCAAGATACAGGTCAACTTTGACCTGTTACCATATAGGCAAATGCACAGCATACCAGTGGCAACACCAGGCACAAAGGTTCTTTCTCTGGTATTCCATTCTAAGATAAAACTAAAACTCATTGTACAGAAGACCTTAGAATTAATTAATTTCATCTTTTGGTAGAGCATCTTTTAGAAAAAATATACATTTTTCAAAGAAAGCTATATAAAAAGCGACTTGCTGTATGTGTGTAGGGAAAGAAATATTCCTAGCAAAACCACTGAACAGCCTTCACTTTAAACTACATTCTTCCTTAGTTATTATTTATAAAATATCAAAATATTCATAATAAAAATATTTTCTGTTCCATGGTTGCTATATCTCTAATGTATAGCTATGAAGCCATGAATGTTACCCTTTGGCTTTCAGTGTAAGACTGTAGAGCATTTAAATGTAAAAAAGATATTTTTTTTCAACTCATACTAACATGACTTATCATCATATATTATACCATGAAATCAGGAAATGTTTTTACAATTGGCTGCATACCTACTGAAGAAATACCCTCTGCATAAACCTCTGTTCAAACAGGCATGCAGTATCTACTCAAGCAGGAAAACAGTGCACATCATAGATTTGCAAGAAATAACCTGATTTGACAGAGCATGTTACAAAATTATACCTCTGCAAAAATCCAACAAAATGCTTTAATTTTACTAAATGGTGAAACAGTGAAAAACCACCAGAAATCTGTTGTCCTCACCTAGAACCACTTTGCCATCCTCCATGGGGCTGATGAGGAAATACACTCGCACCAGAAACCACCGGCTGATGCACTGGTAAAGAAGATGTCTACTGGTGCTGCCAGGAAAAAGTGTCGGCTCATAGTAGTAGGGGACTCTACTCTGAAAGTAACAGAGGAACCCATCTGTCTGCCTGATCCATTCTCAAGGGAGGTGTGCTGCCTACCAGGGGCATGCATAAGTGATGTTGCAGAGAGGCTGCCTGCTCTAGTCAGTCCCCCTGACTATTACCCCCTTCTAGTAATCCATGTGGGTGCTACTGATACAGATAGCAGTAGCCTAGAGAACATAAAGAAGGACTACAGAGCCCTGGGAGAGGTGGTCAGGGGCTCTGGAGCTCAGATTGTCTTTTCATCAGTTCTCCAGGATAAAGGGGAGGACACCAAGCAGGGTGGTTCGGTTGATACGTTGGAGGGAAGGAATGCCATCCAGAGGGACCTTGACACACTTGTGAGGTGGGCGGATGCCAACCTGATGAAGTATAACCATGACAAGTGCAAGGTCCTACACCTGGGTCTGAGCAATCCAAGGCACAGCTACAGGTTGGGCAGAGAAGAGATTGAGAGCAGCCCTGCAGAGAAGGACTTGGGGGTGT
>JANRGW010038822.1:0-11579 GCA_024733675.1 Psilopsiagon aymara | reverse complement strand
GCCCTCCGCAGGGCCATGGCCGACTGGGCCCCCGCTCAGGTAAGCGCTGCTGCCGGTCGCCCACCCTCTCCGCAAGCCGCCGCCCCTCGTCCCCCGTCGGTGGCCGCGCCCGAGGGCTGTCGGCGCCGGGGTGGGCCCGTGCCGTCAGTAGCGCAGCTGCGCTCCCCCCGCGATCGCCCGGAGGTCGCCTCTGTGGCGGCGGAGCCCACGGCCGTGTCTATGTTCCTGCAGGACCTGGAGTGGGAGATGGAGTCCCAGGAGCTGGCCCTGGAGCAGCCACTGCCCGTTCCGGAGCAGGGCCCTGCCGCCGAGACCGAGCTGCCGGCCGCTGAGATCTCCCTAACGCTGGTCGCTGAGATCCAGGCCGTGGACAGGAAGGTGGATGCCCAGGCAGCCCAGCTGATGAACCTGGAAGGGAGGATGAGGATGGCGGAAACCAAGCTGATTGGTTGTGAGAAGACGGCAGTGGAGTTTGGGAACCAGCTGGAGAGCAAGTGGACAGCCCTGGGCACCCTTATCCAGGAGTACGGGCAGCTGCAGAAGAGGCTAGAGAATATGGAGAACCTGCTGAAGAACAGGAACTTCTGGATCTTGCGGCTGCCCCCAGGGGCGAAGGGGGAGGTCCCCAAGGTAACGGTCCTCTGCTCCATCTTTGGAACAGGGTTGTTTGGCACGTAGTCTGTGCTCACAGCCCTGTTTCATGGCGACTGCGGTGCTGAGTGGGACTCAGCTTCCCTGTAATAGTGTCCTGTCTTCAGTGCTCAGTCAGAAGCACCAGCACAGGTCCCTATGCATTAATCATGCATCACTTGTTGTGTACGTGAGAGCCTTGTCAAAGCACACAGTCTGCTCTGTATGGGGTCACAAACTCCTTAGCGTGACTGGAGCTGTGTTTGAGTTGTGCAGAACTGTGTGGTTCAGCCCTGTGTACCTGTCAGGTTTGTAACATCCCCAGTGCCTGTTAAGAGGCAATTAACAACAGAACCACATCAAAAACGAACTGGGGAAAGAGCCTGGGCCAGGTGCTGTGCCCACAACAGGGCCCGCAGGAGGAGCCTGAGCAAGGAGGCAAGGTGCCAGCAGGTGATGAGGGAAAACCCCATTGTGTCCCTTGTGGGCAGGGGTGAAGCTGCCTGAGCCTGGCATGGGGGCTGAGCAGGGTGTTTGGGAAGGAGCAGACATTGCTGCGTGAGGTGTCCTGCACCATGCTTGATTAATTTGAATGAAGAAACATCCCTGGGTGTTTTCTGCATGTCCTGGGTTCAGCTGTAACAGTTATTTTTCTTTCTAGTTTTGGCTTTAGTCTGAGAGCAGTGCTGATAACACACTGATCTTTTAGTTGTTGATCAGTAGCACTTATCCTGAGCAAAGACTTTTCAGTCTCTCATGCTCTGCCAGTGAGGAGAGGCACAAGAAGCTGGGAGGAAGGAGAGACACAGGGCACCGGACTGAAACTAGCCAAAGGGGTATTCCATACCACAGCACATCATGGCCAGTATATAAGTTGGGGAGAGTTACCTGGAAGGAACCAATCGCTGCTCCGGTCGGGCTGATTATCGGTCGGTGGGTGGTGAACAATTGAGTTGTTCATCACTGCTGTTTAGTTTGGAGGTGTTGGGGTTATTTTTGGTTCTTTTTTTTTCTTTTAGTTTTATATTCTCCCTCCTTGTTATTTCCCTTTTGATTGGTAGTAGTTTTATGTTATACTTTACTTGTTAGACTGTTCTTACCGCAACCTGTAGGGTTTACTCTCTTTTGATTCTCCTTCCCATCCCTCCTGGAGTGGGGAAGGGGGGTAGTGAGTGACCAGCTGCATAGTGCCGAGGTACCAGCTGGATCTAAACCATGACACGTCCACAAGAGACACAGCATCCAAACGTACAATGCTTCTCATTCCAGGTCCCTGTGTCATTCAACGATGCTTCCTTTAACTTTTCTGAGGAGGAGTGGAAGAGCTTGAATGAGTGGCAGAAGGAGCTTTACAGGCATATCATGAAAGGCAACTACGAGGCTGTCATCTCAATGGGTAAAGATGGGCTGGGGTTTGCCTTGAGCCTTCTGCTGCACCAGGTTTTCCTAGGGCCAGGTGGATGGAAGCGCCGCTGTGCCTGGCAGGGTTGGGGAGCATGGGCAGTGTACTGCTCTGGGAACGCGTTGTGCCGGCTTTCACCAGCAGCCCTGGCAGGTAGTTCAGTCCTCACTGGTTCAGTTTTAACGGTGGACAGATGTCACGAGCATCGCTGCGGTGACTGCGTCTCCCTGACGGTCTCTATAGCCAGCAGGAGCCGAGCGAGCTGCTGGGTCGTGAGGAGGGGAAGCGAGAGGACCCTCCAGCCACGGAAAGGTGGGGGAGAAGGGAGTGTCTTGGTCATGCAAAGGTCCACAGATCCACTGCGCTGGGTGTGTCAGCCCGCTCGCCGCTTAGGGCAGCAGAGGGGTGCCCTGCCTCTGAGGTTCCTTCCAGCCCTTTCCCTGGTGATAGTCTTTCAGCTTCCATAGGGGAGGAGAGTGAGGTTTGTCTGTTGCCTGCTTTGGTGCTCTCTCTGTCCCCGGCCTCATCCCAGGGAACGCTTCTTGCTCAAGCTGCTGTGGTTTCTGCTGCGGTAGGGCTGTGTGTTCACAGCAAAATGAACTTGGTGCTCTGCTCGCTCCTTCCAGTCCTGGCTGCGGGAATTCCCTCTGGGGAATGTGGTGCCTTCATGAGCACCTTTGTGTGTTCTCAAAAGTGACCTTGCCTTTGGCTGGACATCTGTGTGCAGTGTGTGGCAGCGCAGACACAGTCCCTGGTAGACTGGCATCTTTTCCCTGTGCTGAGGCCACTAGTGTGCAGGTTCACCCCCCACCCTGCTGTTCAACACTGGCCCAGCCAGGCCTTTCATCATTTCTTTCCCCCTTTCTTTCTTTATTTTTTTTGAACAGAGGTCTTCTGTGAGCAAGGGGAAAAAGGTGAAGGGTAAATACTGCCCCCCAGTATGCTAAAATCCAACCCCATGTCCCATTCTAGAGGTGCAGGAACATAACAGTCCTGCTGAGGAGGATCTGTGGATCTGAGCCTGGAGCTTACAGAAATGTGTCTGTGCTTCGTCTGAAGGTTTCCTTTGAGAATGAGGTTCAGGGGTTTGGCCCTCGCATAAGGCAAATGGATCCACCAGAGCAGCGGTGGAAATTAGTGCCCAGAGACTCACACTAGTTTGGGAATGAAGTTTTCGGCTCTCCACCCTAGGAGAGATTGTGATTGTCCCCTTTCCCCCACCCAAATCCGCAAGCAGCCTGTGACTCGGACGAGTAGGATGGAGGGAACCGTATGGGGAGGGCACTTCCCCTGCTGCTGCTGGCTGACAGCTCTGGTGCTGTCCCCGAGCTGAAGTCCCCATTGTAATGGATCCGCGGACCTTAGCAGAGAGGAGAAGAAAGGAAGCCTGAAGGTAAGCACAGATGCATTTTCTTATTCTCCTCCTCGCGCTGCAGGCTGGGAGGTGCTCCTCACCTGAGCAGAGTGTGCTCCTGCAGTCCGCTCATGTTCCCAGGGCCCAGACAAGGTGAGCGGTGCAGATGTGTGAGAGCATCATAAGCCTCTCTTTCCATTACCCGTCACCCCCAGCAGCGAAGGAAGGTTGGTGGGCAAAGGTTTGAGAGTCTCTCTCCTGTGAGGGCGAAGGAAATGTTTTGATCCTCTTTTCATGTGCAGATGCGGCCATTTCGAAGCCAGACCTTCTGTCACGGATTGAGCAAGGAGAGGATCCCAACACAGAGGATCAGGATGACTCTGAGGGCGGAGAAACCCCTACAGACCCCAGCACTGGTGAGCCATAAGATTCCTAGGACACAGTGGGGAGGTGGAAAGCTTGTGTGTGGAAAAGCACCTGCCTGTGCTCTTCCACTTGCCTCCGCTGTTGAGTTTGGCCAGCTCCGTCCTTGGGTGCACCGGTGGCTTAGTTTTCCTCGCCGGCTCTTACCCAGTGTGGCTATCTCCTGAAATCCTCTGTAAAGCAGCTGAGAGGCCTCAGTGTAAACTCCTGTTGTTCTTGTGCACAGAGTTTTCCTTTCCTGGTCCTGATGATTGCTCGTGGGGTAAATATGAAGAGGCTCTGGCTGAAAGCCATGATGGCTCTGAAGAGGAAGAAGAAGAAGGCATGGAAGTCCCTTGTACATGTGAGTGAGAAGTGCAGGGCTTCACCGAGCACTGCACAAAGAGGGAGATGGAAGTGGGCTCAGGCTCTTGGCACATGCGGGGGATTGCCCTGGGTGAGATCCTGCCTTCACCGCAATCTCTGCCAGGCTTGCCTCAAGGGTCAGTGTGGGAGCTGGACAGCAGCCGAGGCAGATGGATAGTGCACGTGCACAAGAAGCTGTGGTACATGAGCAGCAGCCTCTAAAAGCAGCTGTGGGCTGGCTAGGGCATGCAGACAACCTGTACAGTGTCTCCTCACTTGGTGAGACTGTGTTTGGTCAGCCTTGAAGTGGAGATAAGTGTAGCACAGGCAAGCTTTTGATGGTGTTAGCTCTGAAGCACAGGGATGTGTGAGCTGCTTTGGGAAGCATGCCGTGCTAGGATGTGCTTTTGGCTTCCCAGCCTTGTTCTCAGAAGCAGCTCAGTGGTTCTGGCTGGTGCTTTTCCAGAGCGTCAGCCTGAGGCAGAGAAGGCAGCCTGTTTTCAAGCCCACGTTTTGATGGCACAAGTGACAGGCAGATGAAGAGCCTGCGACAGGGAGTGCCAAGGTCTTCCCTGGGCATGCAAATGCTCAGTACAGCTTTGCCTTCTCGCACCCTGCAGAAACCTGTGGGTTTCCAACTCCCCTGCCCACATCCCCAGAATCTCTGAGTTCTTTTCATCCTCTTTTTGCCAGGGTCCTTAGGAGCTGCTTTTAATTACCATTCATACTATAGGCGATCCTTTGGCTCTAGGTATTGTGCAAGCTCCGAAGGAAAAGAGGTTTTATTCCGCTTCCCTTATTTGTTTTTTTGCCTTTACCCTAAACCACAGGTTCTTAAAGACCTGTTCTGCTTCACCTCTTGCTGAGGAATCCACTTCTGCTTCCCTTTGTCTAGTTACATGTAGCGTCTCATCTTTTGTGCTGTCTCAGCTTTTCCAAGGAATCTTTATCAGTGATCTGGACAAGGGGATCAAATGCCCCCTCAGTCTGTTTGCAGATGACAGCGAGTTGGCTGGGAGTGTTGATCTGCTGGAGGGTAGGAAGCATCTGGACAGGCCGGATCAATGGGCTGTGGACAATGGTATGAGGTTCAACAAGGCAAAGTGCCAGGTCCTGTACTTGATCACAACAATCCCATGCAGTGCTCCAGGCTTGGGGAAGAGTGGCTGGAAAGCTGCTCAATGGAAATGGACCTGGGGTGTTGGTCGACAGTTGAACATGACCACCTTTTCCCAGGCAGCCAAGAAGGCCAAGGGCATCCTGGCCTGTATCAGAAATAGTGTAGCCAGCAGGGCCAGGGCAGCAATCATCCCCCTGTGCTGGGCACTGGTGACTCTGTGCCTCAAATCCTGTGATCCCGTGTTCAGTTCTGCGCCCCTCACAAGAGAGATGTTGAGGTACTGGAGCGGGTCCAGAGAAGGGCCACAAAGCTGTTGAAGGGCCAGGAGCACAAGTTCTGTGAGGGGTGGCTGAGGAGAGGTGGTTTAGCCTGGAGAAAATTAAGACTGGGGGAGATGATCTCGCTCTCTACAGCTACCTGAAAGGAGTTTATAGTGAGGTGGGGGTCAGTCTCTTTTTCCCAAGTGACAA
Organism: Psilopsiagon aymara; assembly: GCA_024733675.1. Classification (NCBI taxonomy): domain Eukaryota; kingdom Metazoa; phylum Chordata; class Aves; order Psittaciformes; family Psittacidae; genus Psilopsiagon; species Psilopsiagon aymara. The sequence goes on along the minus strand of JANRGW010038822.1, from coordinate 5,835 downwards.
GTGATAGGACAAGAGGAAATGGCCTCATGTTGTGCCGGGGGAGGTTTAGGTTGGATATTAGGGAAGATTGCTCAATGGAAGTGTCAAGCACTGGAACAGAGTGCCCCAGGGCACTCCTTGAAGGATTAAAAAGACACGTGGATGTGGTACTGAGGGACATGGTTTAGTGGTGGACTTGGCAGTGCCAGGTTAATGGTTGCACTTGATGATCTTAAGGGTCTTTTTCAGCCAAAACAATTCTGTGTTTCTAAGTCAGAATACTTTGGCTTTGTTTATATTCCCATGCTGCTGAGGTAGCTCCCAGGTGGGACTTGTAACGCTGTGGTACCAGGCGCTGTCCTGAGCGTGCAAAACAGAGACCACTTTTGACATGAGAGAACTGGGGTCTAAATAACAGGACAGTTCCTATCTCAAAGAAATGACATGACTATCTCTGCTCTGACAGATGAACAGCAGTGTGATGAGGAAGGTTCCGAAATCCTTGAGCTTCCTAGCTCCTTGGCAGGAAAGTGGGAAGAGGTTTTCTCAAGCCCAGAGGAGGAGATAAAGCCAAGCAGCAAGAGCCGGACCGGATCAACCTCACAGCAGAGAACAGGCAACGGGCTGAGGCGCTCCTCTCGCCGTGGGAGAGACTTGGCCAAGAAGGATGCTCCTGAGGATGTGGCTGCAGTAGAGGGGCCATACATCTGCTGTGAGTGTGGGGAGAGCTTCCTGGACAAGCAGCTGTTTGCCACCCATCAGAAAGCGCATGCCAGCGAAGAAGCCTGCAGTTCCTTGGAGCACGGAGAAGGCTTGAGGCAGAAATCCAAAACAAAAGGCCAGGGGTCTTCCCGCTCCAAACAGTCCAAACGCTCTGATGGGGAGAAGAGCTCTGGTTTCAAGTACGGCTTTGTCAGGCACCAGGTGAACAACATGGTGGAGAGACCCTACACCTGTTCCCAGTGCAAGGAGAGCTTCAGCCTGGAAGTGAGCCTGATCTTGCACCAGAAGCTCCATACAGGGAAGGGCGATGGGCCGCTGACATGCACCTACTGCGGGAAGGACTTCCGTGACCTCTCCAAAGCCATCCGCCACCAGCGCATCCACACAGGGGAGAGGCCGTACCAGTGCACCGAGTGCGGGAAGAGCTTCATCCGGCGGGACCACCTGCTCAAGCACTGGCGGGTCCACACCGGGGAGACCCCCTACCAGTGCCCCGTCTGCGGGAAGCACTTCCGCTACAAAGAGTCTCTGAATTGCCACCAGAAAATCCACTCCCGCAACCCCCGGCCCATGGAGGATTCGCAGCTCCGGCTGGAGTCGGGCACTCAGACCGGCCTCTTGTGTGTGAAAAAAGAAACTAAGCAGTAGCACTGGCATAGGGCGGCCAGGGCGGAAGGGCTCACGGTTATTGTGAACGGCCTCGCAGGTGGACGTGCAGCATGATGGGAGGTGAACTTGTATCGCAGCTAATCCATGTGGTCATGCTACAGAGCCCACTTTGTTGAAGCATCAAAGGAATTCCTCTTAACAAAACAAACTCTTGAGCAATTGGCCCAGGCACTTCTGTGACCCTGCGAGGTGATGGGGGACTTCCACAGGCCTTGTACTAGTTGTCCTCTATGCCAGTTTGGATTTTGCCTGTGGAGAGTAATCCCGAGCAGTTCTCCGGGGTCTGTATTTAGCAGGTGTTCTCCCACCTATCTTTGTGCATATTCAGGAGTGACAAGCTTTTGCTTTCTTTTTTCCACTCTTTTCACTGCAAGGCTGGAAGCACGAGGGAGGGAAGGAAGGTGCCATTCCCAGGCAGCTGGCCACCTGCTCCCGTTGCATTGCTGTACCTTGAACAGCAGCCCCGTGCTGCAAGGCCAGGGCTGGGATGAAGGGAAGAGAGGCAAAGCAGAGACATGGTGAGGGGCACAATGCAGGATTTCTTGAAGGCAGAAAAGTGGAGGGGAGAAACAGGCAAAGAGCAAGGTGAGAATGAGTAGGTGCTGGAGGAAAGGACGGGCAGGAGAAGGGGCTGTGAACATAGGAGCTGGAGGAGTCAGGAAAGGCAGAGTGTGGAAGCGCAGTCAAGTGACTTACCCGAGGAGGACACATCTCTGTTCTTTCAAAGGATGTTACTGGCACCAGGCGCGCTGTTGATTCCCTGTGGCTCTGGGGAACGGAGCCACTGGTCTGTCACGGACTCCTGTCAAGGAAGGCGATTTTAGTGCTATTTTTTACTGAGTTTGGTCTCACATTCAGGTAAGTCAGATAAGTGAAAGCAACTTCTCCTAACCCCTGTAAAGAGCTGTTTGGTTTTTAGTTACGCTAGACGTAGAATATTATTATTATATGATATTATATTATTGTTATTAATTATTATTATACAACAAGGAAACGTGCCACTATATTTCACAGTTGATCTAAACCATTTAAATGTATAGGATAACAGAGTTTTTTCAGACGTCTGTGTAAATATTGGTTGACTTCTCGGAGCTAATTGGTGTTGTTCTGAGGTGGCTCTAAGTGGTGTCTCTTCCGCTGTGTATTGTCAGTTGCTGGTTCGTGGTTGTGTTTTGTAACAACTTTTGTAAAGTCCGTCAATACAGTGTTTCCATTCTGAAGCTGGAGTTGGGTGAGCGCTGGCCCCCTGGTGCCCTCACCGCCTGTGTTTCGTCCTTGCTCGCCGCGCCACAGCACCCGTGCCAGCCCCTGGCTGTTAGCTGTCAGCTTTTTCCAGGTAACCTGCAGAACTGATAAACCACACAAGCCAAGCTGGGAAGCCAGAGCCAGCAGATGAGGCTGCTTGGTGCAGCTCTGGAGCTGCTGCGGTCGGTGTCTGGCATTTGGGCTTTGTGTTTTTAAGCTTTTTCTCCGCCGCCGCTATGGCTGGAAGCAGTCTTCGGTTTTATGTGAGAAGCTGGCCTGTGCCACGCACGGACAGGGCTGCAGCACTGGCTGAGGAGTCGCCGGATGCAGCCAGGCTTTGCTGACGGGTTGAGCCGGGACAGTCCCATGCTGGGAGAAGCACCAGTGTATGCGGCTGAAGCGCTGCCCTGTGCCTCAGGGCTGGGATGTGGTGGACTGACCCTCTGGCACTGAGTCAGGAGCAGCTCGGGAGCACGCTGCTGAGCACCTAGCTGCCAGCGCTGCGGGTCCATCTCTCACCAGACATGGCAGCCTGGCCCCGTGGGGCGGTGTGGTGTCCCAGCGGAACTGGTGGGACCTTGGCATGCGGGGAGGACAGCTGCTGAGCCGGGCCGTGCTGGGTTTGCATTGCTGCTTCCTCGCTCGCACATACCCAAGCTCTTTGTACGGGGGCTGCCAATAAACTGTTCCTGCCAGGCCTGGCCCCACGGGGCCACATGCCGTTCTGTCTCACTGCGCCGGAGCCTGGTGCATCCTGGGGACCACGGTGCGGAGCTGCATGGCCTTGGGGATGTGGGGCTGGCTGGTGCCCCATGGTGTTCCAGGAGGGTCCTGCTCTCCCCCTGCGGCATATCTGCTAGTGCTGTGCTGCATCTTCATCCCACTCAGGGGGCAGTGCGTGTGCCAGGGGCATCCCCTCTCTCTTTAGGTGTCTGTGGAGGGGAGACTGGTGCAGCCACAGACCCCCCAGCCCTGGTGCCAGCACCGTGAGCTGCTGCTGGCTGCCATCACCCAGACTTTGGATGTCCCTGTGGGGTGCTAGGGGAGACATGTTGCCCCTTCAGGATTTCCCCCCAGCCCAGCATCCCCCAGGTTCTTCCCTTACAGAGCCCAGCACAGGGGGGCTGGTCCCTCTCCTAGCCCCAGCCTCCCTGTGGGGGCAGCCACCAGAGCCCCCCCAGAGCTTAGACAAGAGCCCAAGGGGTTGCTCTGGCTTGGGACCAAACATGGAGTGTGGGAAGGATGGCCTATGGGGCCTGTCTGTGGGTCAGAGCCAGTGCAAGGACATGGCACTCGCATTCCGCAGGTTCCCAGCAGCTGACACTGGAGGGTGCCGGGGATCCTCCGTCTGCTCCAACCATGCCCAGTGCCTGTGGATGACCCCGGCCAAATCTCTAGTTCACCCTGGAGCAACCAGGCAGGATGGGGCTGCCTCATGTAGGGAGGGTGCAGGGATTTTGGATGTGGTGGGGAGGAGGAGGAGAGAAAAGGCTCATCAGAGGTGAAAATGCATCACACAGATCCAGCAGCCCAGACACAGGGTGGTGGCAGTGATGAGACTGAACACATATGAGCACACGGAGACACTGTAAATGCACACGTGTACTTTTATGTTGTATCCACATGCTGTTGGCATGTGTGTGTGGCTATACACACGCACATACGTGGCTGTCAGCTTGGACGATGCGCACACTGCACTCACATGAACACAGCAACAGTGGCTGCTTCCCGATCCCTCTGGCTGGTCACGGTGAATTGCTGCTCCCGGTTTCCATTGCTCCCAACTGGAGGGGCTGTGGCTCCCTGGGACAGCCTGGAAGGGGTCAAACAGGGGTTCCCCAATCTGCCTTGTCCTCCCCTGGGTGGGTGGAGTGGGTGTTGTACCCCAGAGCCCATGCTCCTGGCCCCAGCACCACAGTGGTGGTGGGATGCCGCCTCATCCCTTTGCTCCCTTTTCCTGCAAACCAAAGGGTTTCCTGCCCTTGCCTGGGCTTGGTGTCACCAACTTCAGACATTGTCACCCTGTGCCAGGGATCCACAAGGTCAGGATAGGGAGTGAGGCCATGTGCCAGGGGCTGCATACCAGGTCCTGCTGGGGCAGTGCGCGGGCACATGGATACACCAGGGCAGGAGGGGATGGGACTGGGTGGGACAAGACAGGTGGGATGAGGATGGGACAAGGGTAGGGATGGGATGTGATGGGATAAGGATACGATGGGATGAGGATTTGATGGGATGAGAATATGACGGGATGAGGATGAGATGTAATGGGGGGGATGTGATGGGGTGAGGATGAGATGGGAATAGGATGTGGATGGAATGGGAATGGGATGGAACATGAGGGAGCTGGATGAGGCAGATGGGATAGTATGGGACAGGATGTTATGGGTGTCGTGGTTTATGCCCAGCCGTAAATCAGCCATGCAGTCGTTAGCTCACACACCCCCACACTTCATCCCCTCCGCTCCCAGAGGGATGGGGAAGAGAATCGAAAGAATGTAACTCCCACAGGTTGAAATAGGAACAGTTCAGTAACTGAGGTATAACACAAACCACTGCTGCTCCCACCAATAATGATAATGATAAGGGAGATAACAAGGGCAGAGAATACAACCGCTCACCACTGCCAACTGATACTCAGCCTGACCCAGCAGTGATCTAATCCTTCTGGGTTCCTGCCCCCAGTTTATACAGTGGGCATGACGTGCTGCGGTATGGAATACCTCTTTGGTCAGTTTGGGTCAGGTGTCCTGTCTCTGCTTCTCGGCTTCCCCTGCTCCCTGGCAGAGCATGAGACTCAGAAAGTCCTTGGTCAGAGTAAACATTACTGAGCAGCAACCGAAAACATCGCTGTTATCAGTGCTGTTCCCAGGCTGAAAGTCAAAACCACAGCACTGCACCAACTACTAGGGAGGAGAAAAATGACTGCTACTGCTGAACCTGGGACAGTGGGATAAGGTGGAACAGGATGGGACATAGCAAGACTAGACAGGACACAACAGAGTCAAAAGAAATGGAATGGGGATGGGATAGAATGTGGATACGACAGGGATGGGGATGCAATGGGACCTAATGGAACTGGATAAGACATGGCATAGAAGGGATAGGATGCAGTGGGATGGATAAGGTGAAACAGGATGGGATATAGCAAGACTGGACAGGACACAACAGGGTGGAAAGAAATGCGATGGAACAGGACAGGACGAGGTTGGGATGGGA
>JANRGW010038820.1:0-16593 GCA_024733675.1 Psilopsiagon aymara | reverse complement strand
GTGTTATCATAAGACTTTTTAAAAGGGGGAGAAAAAAAAAAAAAAAAGAAAAAAGAGACGGGGGAAGAAAAAGGGGGGACTGCGGCTCGGTGGCTGGAGGCGGTGCTGAAATTACCGGCTTTGAAGAACCTGTCTGCAAAGTTTCGTCCAATCGTTTCAGGCTTTCCGCTTATTCCCTGTTGTAACTAAATACTGCTGTAAGAACAGCTGAAGTCCTTTGTTGGAAATGTGTGATCGCAGTCTCTACAGATCTGGCTACGTTGGTTCTCTCTTGAATTTGCAATCTCCAGATTCCTTTTATTTTCCCAATTTGCGGGCTAATGGCAGTCAATTGGCGGCTCTGCCCACCATTTCCTACCCCCGGAGCTCGATCCCCTGGACTTGCTCAAGTTCGTGCGCAGCCCAGCCGCAGAGCCACGCGTTCGGCGGCGCGGCGCAGCCTTACCTCCCCGGCTCCGTTCCAATCAACATCAGCTCCAACGGCAACAAAGAGTGCCTGGAAGACAACAATAAATATTACGCCCACGATGCGAGCTCCAAACAAGAGGAGAGATGCAGGCAAAGGCAATCTTTTGCAAATGACCCAACTGTTACTCACGCAGCCAACTTAAAGCCTGTAAAGTATGACCACTCGAGCCTGCAGAGGGGTTTGCATGGCTCGGCTGCTCTTTTTGAAGTGAATTCCTGCACTTCCAGCTTAAAGGAGGACATCAAGAATTCCGTCAACTTGAACCTGACAGTTCAGCCCGCAGCAGTCCAGTCATGCCTCAGACCTTCAGTGCAGGATGGTATGCCTTAAATATCTCGCTTTAGCTAGGGGAGACCTAGCCATACTTGCTTGTAAGAGATGCCTGTAATTGCTTTTTAAACCCCCCGTAACCCATTCGGAGCGATAATCGCTTAATCCGACTCGGATGTAGATAGCGATTGCGCTGTCAGATGTACTTTGCCCAATTTGCCGACTTAGTTTAGCCCTGTTATCTTGCGTGTTTGCTGCTGCTTTTTATTTTTTTTTTAAATATATATATTCTTTTAATGCCCAGACCTGATCCATTAAACTATCGACGTGTTTGTTGTAGGTTTGCCTTGGTGCCCCACCCAGGGGAGATCAAGAAAGAAACGGAAACCTTACACAAAACAACAAATTGCTGAATTGGAAAACGAGTTTCTCCTCAATGAGTTTATTAACCGACAGAAGAGGAAAGAACTATCAAACAGACTGAATTTAAGCGATCAGCAAGTTAAAATTTGGTTCCAGAACCGGCGGATGAAAAAGAAAAGAGTAGTAATGCGAGAGCAGGCTCTTTCTATGTACTAGAGCAGAGGCTGCCCGTTCCTGCATGAACTTGTGCCCGGAGTGTTCATCCTTAGAGTAGAGCGTATTCGCGAGTCAAACGCGGGGACTGCGGTTTGTGGGTTGGTTTTGTTTTTACCGCTTAAACCAAGCTCTCGAAACGCGTAGGATCCCTGCGTAAATTGGCAGGAGCTGAGTTCTCAGACAAAAGAAAGAAGACAAGCCGGACCAGCATGAAAACCTGTATTATCAGCTTTAAACCTTTCTTTCTCCATTTATATATAGTTCCTCATGCTTCTTACCCTCTCTTTCCTCGGAGAATGAGTGGTGCTAAACTAAAACCGATTTCTTCTATCTGTATGTAAACACCATTTTGCAGAAAAAATAAAGGAATAACGCCTAGTAAAGACGTCAGCTCTGTGAATCCTGGCCGCTCCCTTCATCTGCTGCTCTGCACGCCAGGGCGAGCCTGCGGCGCTGGCTTGTTTTGTGGTTTGGAGTAACCTGCTCGAGCAGCGATGGGGAAAGTGGTTAGCAAATAAACCTTTTTATTTCTTTTTTTTTTTCCTTTCTTTTTTTTTTTTTTTTCTTTTTTTCCTTCCACCCCCTGCTCGGAGCTGCAGATCCGGCCGCAGCCTGGCAGAGAGGATACGTGACATACTTGCAAGGCCCGCTCGTAACCTGCTCGCCGGCTCCGCGGTGGCATCCTCTCCCTCTTGCCCGACGGCAGGGGCACGGACAGCGGTAATGGGTGGAGGGGAGCCTGTGTGAGTGCCGGGGATGGGGGGATTTGCCGCCTCCCCATTCCCCGGGTACAGAGTAGCGGTTCGCCCTTGGGAAGATGCGCCCCGCTGCCCCAGCCCTGTGCCAGACGGACCCCGAGGGAGCACGGCGTACAGCGGAGGCGGAGGGGCAGCAGGGCCCGGAGCAGACAGCCTCAGAGGCGTCGCCGCCGGTGCCGCCCCAGGTGGCCGGGCCAGCCCGGGTCCTGCCCTTTCAGAGTCGCTGACTTTGGCCTTGTCCAAGAGCTGCCACAAACAGGAGGAGGGAGAGCGGGCGGTGTTGAGGCAGCGGCAGGCTGGGGTCGGGGCCTGGGCTGGGGCAGTGCTGCAGGGAGCCAGGGACAGCATCTCACCCCGAGGTGCTGCCGGAGCAGGAGAGGGGAGAGCCAGGAGGGTTTGGTGGGTTCGATTATTTTGAGGGACGGTCCCCAAGGCCGTTTCCGCAGAGTTTCATGAGGGAAAGAGGAGATCGCTTTCAGTTTTTTTCCCCACATACAAACCTCAGAGAATAACCCAACCAGAGGGGCTGGAGCATTTCCCAAGCTGTTTGATTATTGTTTTAGGACGAGAAGGAAATCGATTTTCCCCGCATCTTGCTGAGAGGTTTTCTCTGCCTAGAGCCACCAGGTTCTGCAGCACCAGAGCAGTCAGGCTGGCCGGACCCGCAAAGCTGTGGGAAATGCGGGTGTTACTGCCTTGGTCTGGTAATTCAGAAAACAAACAAAAATAATTTTTAAAAAATCGCGGAATTTTAGGGCCGGATTAAAACTCCTTTTGGCTGCAGCTTCCACATAAATCTGTTTCTAATGAAGAGGCGTTTCCACACTCAAAATCTTGGGTTGTCTCCCCCAACACTAATAATAGTAACGCTGGCAGAGCCTGCTTTTTTTTCTGGTCTGTAACGTAAGATTATACGGTTGTGCTGGGCGTACACAAGGCTAAACAACCAGAAGGAATGGCACAAAGCAGCTACCTATTTACACTGGGCAATTGCCTTCCTGAAGGCAATAAACTCATTATTTCATAAAAGGGTATATTTGAACTTCGCTCCTACCCGCTCATTTTCTTGCGATGGCTGCTCGCAAGGGCACAGTGGGCCACATGATTTTGGATCCCTAAGCGGGCAGAGGTGCAGCCATCTTCCCAAAAGCTTTCCAGAGATCCTCAAAGGTAATGTTCGGGTGGTGTTTCGGGAGGGAGAAGGAAACCCAGCCCATCTCGGAGGCGGCATTTCTCGCAGTCCAGAATGGCCACCTTTGCCGCATTGCCCATTTCAGACAAAACCTTGCCTCGCCATGACGAGGTTGCTGCCAGGAGAAAGCAGGGGTGAGGCAGCGCCGGGTGAGAGCTCCCTGAGGGCCGGGGTAAGCACCTGGCACCCACAGTCTGAGGCACCACCCCTGCGTCCCTCAAAAGTCGTGAAGGCGTCCAGCCCAATGCTGGGAGCTGGCGCATTGCGGACAATGGAAGTCTCTTCATTCTGTAGTGTTTCCCTAATTAAAAAAACTAGAAGCAAGCTCAATGGTGCAAGCCAGGAGAAAAACAAACAAACAAACAAAAAAAAAAACAGATAAAGCCCCTTTTCTTATTCCCTCCTGGAAATATATTCATTCGGCTACAGCCCACGAAATATGGACCCTTTATGCCGTCATTCCCTATCCTAACCAGCCCCAGTACAACCAGTCCCTTTATTACATGGATGATGTAAAATCCGAAAATCCTCTGGTGAAAAGATGTGAAAGGCGATGTATTATTTATCAAATGTATCTGACCCACGATGATGGCTTTTTGTAGAGCTTCTAGCCTAAATCGCCTACGGAAGGATCAAAACCAGAGGAGGTAGGATCTAAATTGTGATGTGGCGCTAAAGTACATGTGCTATGTATCTCCGTATGTGCCTGTATACAGAAAGGGACATCTTTCAGCAACACCCGTTGTGTGCAAGCGTGTGTGCACATACACACACACGCACACACTCAGACATGCATATCTGTGGGATCGCACTGTTCACAGGCACATGGGGGGTAGAAAATCGTGCATGATTTCACGCGTGCCCATGCTCCAGGTTTCAACCGCTCCCCTGGAGCAGCAGGCGACGACACACAACGACACGTACACACACACACACACACACACACACACACGCACGCACACGCGTGGCAGAGCTGCAAACACAGAATGCGCGCTGCCTGCGCTGCTCTGCCTTCGCGCACCCGCCTCACCCGCCCTGTGGGCACATGTGTGCACACACGAGTGCGCTGCACGCCGGCTGGGAGGGCGTGCTGGAGATGCGCCCGAGTGAGGTGGATGTACCCCTTGCCCTCCGTCTGGATTATTTCGGGTGTCCTTTCGCCCCCTGTCCCTGCTTTGCGGGTGCATGGGGTGCGATGCGGCAACGGGGGCAGCAGCCGGCACCCATTTGCGGGACCCACGGCCGCCCCCCCCCCACCCTCCTCAGCTTGCAGGAGACCATCCATCCCTTTATTTCAACATAAACATCTTTGCATTCCGACCGCAGTTCTAACGTGATAAAGCCTTTTCCGAGGAGACTCTCCATTCCTCCTCGTTTGATAAGGCTGCAAAAGCAACTCGGCTTGTTGGGAATGGCTCTGGATGCCTTTGTGCTTCCTAAAAGAGCATAAATAATTAAAGTTTGGCAGGGAGGAAAAGCTTTCTTGCAGAACTGTAGTGGCAATAAATGAAATGACTCAGAATCTCTTCTCCAGTCGGTTTTTACGAGAGCTGCCAGACAGTGTCTGTTCACGTTCTCCAGATACTAGGGGCGCCATAACAAAGTTAAGGTCAAGTTAGTGTCTTATCTTGGGTGGCACGAAACACCGCATCTTCTCCAGCCGGACTGGGTGTATTTTTCAAGCCCGAATGTGATGCGAGTAACCCTGATTTTCAAGGAGGGCTTTTGGAAATGTCACTTGGACCTGAATCCTTGGTAATTCCAGGCAACGGTTGCAGATGTTTCAAGACGTCTAACGGTAAAGTATTTGCCTGACTGTGGACATGATATGCATTTATGTTTCTATGCTGTCTAATCTGCTTGAAGGGGAAAGAAAAAGAAGGGGGATATATATGTAATGCTCAGAGCTGGGCTGGGAACCGACCCCAGGGTGAAAATGCTGTGGCAGGCTGGGACCCCCAGCTCTGCCTTATTCCAGCGGGGTCTTTGCTATGGTATTAGTCTCACATTCGCCAAATGAGATTGCACTTTAAGGGACTGTTTCCTAAAAGGGTTTAGTATTAACAAATCGTCGCCATGTCTTTGAACTTGAATTAGTTGAAACCGGTTGGCTCCTGCGCCAAAATTTAACTGATGCTAGGCTTGCTGCATCGAAAGGAAGGTGGAGGATTCTAGCTAAGGCGTTATTAGTTGTTTGAACGGTAAAGAAAATGAAGCTCCATAGGTTCCCAGAGCCTTCTCTCCTGAGGAGACAGGCGATGAGAAACCTGGGGGCACAATCCAAATGGATCCCTGACCTGCTCTGCTGCAAGCTGGGGGTGGTAAGTGACACAGGAGCCATTTTAACTGCGCAGACATCGTTTTTTAGGAGGTTGTTCATGTGTTGCATCAGAATCGAAGGGGCTTGAAAGTTATCGATAACAAGGGAGTGGTGGGTTTGAGCCTTGATTTCTAGTGATACCTTGAGAGGGTCTATCTGCTGGAACCAATGTGTGGCGTCTGAGATGGTTTGCGGGCGAGGCAGCAAGACAAAACCCACCATATTGTACAAAGAAAAGAAAAAATGAAAGAAAGGGAGGAAAAGAGGGGGAATGAGTTTCATCTTATCTGCTTGGCTTTGGTCTGCTTTTTAGAAAGGGCAAGCTGGGCTGCGGTGAGGAAACCCCTTGGGCACCCCTCTCCTGCTCTGGGGGGCCGGAGGATGCAGAAGGGGTAGCGACGGTAGTGGTGGGGTGGAGGGCAGGGTGCAGAGAGCAGAGTGAAGGGAGCAGGGTGTGGGGGGCAGGGAATAGGGCGCTGGGGGCAGCCCGTGCTGCTGGGCTCCCTGAATCGAGACCCTCAGAGGAGTGGAACCGAGGGCGCGCTGAGGCGCATGTCGCAGCGGAGCCGAGCCCTCGGTGGGCACCCCCTCCTCGCAGAGCCAGTAAGCCTCCGGGCCTTCCTCCCGCTTGCCCCTCTAGGGTCCAGTTCTCTACCTTCCGGAATCTCTGCATGCTGTGTGACTAGGCGGCTGTCTTTCTGGAGGTGATCTGGGGCCTTGCCGTCTGGCCGGAGCTCCCGGGGATCGCCTGGGTGCCAGCTGGTGGCCCCCTCGGCGTGGGGAGCTCGCTCAGGTTTTGGGTGCATTTGGAGAGAGGCATGTGGCGAGGCTGCTCTGGCTATGCTGTACAGTGGTGGAAAAAAGGCATTCCCATAGAGAGCTGGCAAAAGTATCTGGAATGAAGGATTGCTCGAGCACAGGGCTATTGCTGGCGCGTATTATTTATTCTCTTCTTTTTTCAGCCTTTGTGACCTGGGTTGTGCTCTTGTATGCAAAATAATATATCAAGGAGAAAAAGAAAATTGACAAAAATGAGCCCTCGAAGGCAGGGCGGCCGCGGGGCTCGCGTCTGTTGTGCGTGTCGCCCGCTCCCAACCCTGCTTTTCCCTTCCAATGGAAATGGACATTTTGGTGGGAGTTGGAGGCACGGGAACAGAGGTCACTTTGTGTGCTGCTTTGCTTCCCAAGGAAACCGTGCTGGGTGGACCTCTCTTCCCTCCCTAGCCCTCTGCTTTCCAGAAGAGCCTGAAAGTGTCTCCCTTTCATAAAAGCTGCTTCTGAGAGATGTTCTGTTTGCATGTTTCTGATCTCAGCTTGTCTCTGGCGCCCTGGCACAAGCGCTCACTGTTTGGGCTTGTAAGAGGGGGAAAATAAGGTGATCGGGACTCGGGCTCTGGATTTTGTGACCGGTTCTGATGCCAACTGTGGATTGCTGGAGCCGGGTGGGCTGATCCACCCGTGCTAGTGGTACTTGTCTTTCCTGAGTGAATCATCACACGCTCTCTCACCATCTGTGTGAGCGGCGGTGGCCGGCGAGCATCGCTCCCTCTAACGAGGAGCCACCGCGCTCCCGAGCCGGGGGTGCCAGGCGGGCGCCCGCTCCCCGGGGGCTCCCTTCCCCGACGGCGGCTCTGCTCCCCCACCGCTGAAGGCGGGCGGGCAGGGCAGCGATGCGGGAGGGAGCTGTGCACTGCGGGGCTCCGCTCCGGGCTGCAACCGTGGTGGGCAGGCACCCGCCTGGGCGGCGCGGCCCCAGGTGATCACCGGCACCACCGACGTGTACCTCACCGCCGGGGGAAAGGCTGAGGGTGAAAACCGGCTGTATTTGTACAAAGGCTGCTCTCTCCTCTCCGTGCTGGGAGGGCTCTTTGGAGCGGTGTTAGGAGCCTTTCCGAGGGGCTGATATAGATATAAGGACATTTCTGCATCGCGTCACGTGACATAATTACCACTAGAATCAATCAAGATGAATTGCACGTCAGCACACGGTGGGGATTTTTTCTTAGTTGATCCTGTCCAAACCCTCTTGTGCAATAGATGGATCTTGTTCAATGCATTGAAGCCTCCTGGTTGCTTGCAATCGCAAAAAGGAAGACATGACTGAGTTTGACGATTGCAGTCACGGCACTTCCAATATGTATCTGCCAGGGTGCGCTTATTACGTCTCACCCTCAGATTTCTCGACGAAACCCTCTTTTTTGTCGCAGTCGTCGTCCTGTCAAATGACTTTTCCTTATTCTTCCAATTTACCTCATGTCCAACCTGTGCGCGAAGTGGCATTCAGGGAATACGGATTAGAGCGCAGCAAATGGCAGTATAGGGGCAGTTATGCTCCTTATTACTCAGCTGAAGAGGTGATGCACAGAGACTTTCTGCAGCCTGCGAACAGGAGGACGGAAATGTTATTCAAAACGGACCCTGTCTGCGGCCACCACGGACCGTCTCCCGCCGCCTCTAACTTCTACAGCTCGGTGGGGAGGAACGGCATCCTGCCGCAAGGCTTCGACCAGTTTTACGAGGCAGCCCCCGGACCCCCGTACCAGCAGCACTCCGAGGGCGAGGGGGACGCGGACAAGGGCGACTTGAAAGCCCAGAACAGCACTTGCAGTAAAACACCTTCCAGCCAAGAGAAGAAAGTGACACCAGCAAACAGCGCCGATTCCCCTTCTGGTGAGGCTGTTGCAGAGAAGAGCAACAGTTCAGGTAGGTATCAGTAGTAAATTGGGGGCAAGAGTACAAGGCCAACACTTTGTCAAGCCGCATTTTATGTGCAATTTTATAAGCATCCAAAGGATTTTATATATCCTATAAGATTTCCTTTACCGTTGTAAAGCGTGTTTACGATAGGAAACCAATTTAGGTGGGCTTAAGGTATTCTTGGAAGAGGATATTAATTGTTATTAAATTGTTGATTTGGCGGGGGGGGGGAAGACGGGGAGATTTCACAGGTACTGCTCAGAGCTGCCTTCAGTTTAGAACTTAAGATCTTCGTTTGTTTGGGGCGGGGGGTGGGTGAGAGGAGTTTGAGAAACTTGGAATTTTTCCAGCCCATTTAAATATCTCTCTGTGTTGCTCGAAGTGCTCTCTTTTAAGGAGAAGTTGGTAAATATTCGCTTTTTTGTTAACTCACCCAGAGCAAAAGCCCCGGGAATATTTTTTCTCTTAACTGTTAGGAGGCTGTTATCCAGGCAATGTGATATTGTCAAAGCCCCTGACCTCTTCCTAGCTGAGCATGTTCGCAGCAGCACGAATCAGTTTCTTCTCTCTTGAATTTCAGCAATTCCCCAGCGATCAAGGAAAAAGAGGTGTCCCTACACCAAATATCAGATAAGGGAACTGGAACGGGAGTTTTTCTTCAACGTGTACATAAACAAAGAGAAAAGACTGCAGCTATCCAGAATGCTCAACCTCACTGACCGGCAAGTTAAAATCTGGTTCCAGAACCGAAGGATGAAAGAAAAGAAACTGAACAGAGATCGACTCCAATATTTCACTGGCAATCCCTTGTTTTGAAAGGAGTAAAAAATTTGAAAAAAAAAAAAAAAAAAAAGAGATAAAATTAAAAGAGAGAGCAAGAGAAAAGGAAGAAAGAAGGAAAACAAAGAATATCTCGGTCTCTTTGACCTGCCATCTGAATGCAAAAGTAAATTGGTTTACATGACACATCCACCCTGCGGAACTCAAAGTTTCATTTTCATATGCAACTCCACACACTGAATGGCCACTGGAGATTTCGGGGATTGGCGGAGCAGATTCCTGATAAGGGGAAACTAGGGCAAATCCAACTGTCCACTCTCCAGTGTTTCTCGCCAAAGGTGCTTTTTTTCCCTCACCCACAGTGCCAACAATGGACCTGCAGTGTGTCTGGTAGTTTTTGCTTACAATTCATTGAGTTCGGGGGGGGGGGGGGGGGGGGGGGGGGGGGGGGGGGGGGGGGCTCTGTTGTTGCTTTTGAGCTAGGGTAACACTTTCCTCCCTTTAAGTGAATGCGGTTTATTTAAGAGATGGTAAATGTACGTTCGCTATATATAAAATATATATATATATGTTTCTATTGTCATCCAAAAGCATGGGTCACTGTCTTTTTCATGTGAATAAATGGTTTCTAGTAAAGTTAAGGTTATAACTTCCGTGCACTCTATGGATCTCCATCTCCAAAGGATTCTAGCTTTTCCCGGGTTAGAGCCAAGTTCAATTGAATAATAATGGGAAGCTGCCTAATCGGGTTGTTTTAAATGCATTTAAATCAAGAATAGCTTAGATGTGTAACTCTCCCTTTGTAGGTATGCGTAACATCTTCTGTTCGCCGTGAGGCAGAGCCAGCACGTCTGGCTGCAGCCCATCACTTCTGATGGGGCTGCAATTGCCATAAACATCGAAAAGGGCTTTTATTTTTAATTAAAATGATAATAATAATTGTCAGTCTCACAGTAAGGCCAGAATCCCCAACGCCAATGGCTCTTTACTTGTTAGTGAAGAGAGAGGCAGAAAGACGGAGGGCTCGGAGCGAGGCAAACAAGAGGGAGCTATAAACAATTGGCACTAGTTGGGGGGAAAAAAAGGAGAGGGGAAAAAAAAAAGGAGACCCTTTTGGAGGCAGAGGGGTGGATCTCTTGGATGCCGTTCCTGGGGAGGGCAAGTGGAGCTCCGGGAGCGCAGCCCGTGGCCCCATCCGCGGCTGCGGCGGGCCCTGCGCGGGGGCCGGCATCCGGCAGGGCTCTGCTCCGCGCCTCTTTATCTTGCGTGACCTGGCAGGGCTGTTTACAAAACCTTGAACTGTCTAGACAACACCATAAAAACCGAGGTTCTAAACAGCTTAATTGGGTTATATTATACACCTTCTGGTGGGTGAAAAAGAGATTTCCGCAATGTGCAATAAAGGCGAGGAGTGAGGAAAGAATTTGCCTGGTTTGAATACGACGAACCGGCGGCTCTCTCTATGCTCGTATGCAGGGAAGGCAAAAGTGCCAAAGTAAGACAGGAAAAGCCAGAGAATTAAAAAAATTGAGCAATAGAAGTGGAGAGAGGCATGACTTTTAAAAGAAATTATTTTAAAACCCTTTAGCAAGAAAAACATAAGTGTATGCCTTTGAACTTCCAAAATGTCAAGGTCATCACCTTTAACCTTTCTGAATAATTAGGCGCCTTAAGGTTCCTCTGTTATTTTCAACCACCACCCACTCTCTCTCTCTCTCTGTGTCTCCCTCCCTCCCTCTCTCACACACATGCACAACCACACACACACAGTTATTACCGCATAGCTGGCCGGATTAGCAAATGCATCATAACGCAGAGAAAGCCCCGGCCGGGTCGAGGTGAGCTCTTGGCGGCGGGCGGGAGTGTGCCTCTCTTCACTCCGCGCCTGCCTTGGCCCGCCGACTCCCGCGTCCCTCGCCCTTCCCTTCTGCTCACAGGAATTCGCCCCAGATCTCCCTTTTTTTTAGCTCTAAAAATAAAACAAAGAGGGTTTGGGTTTGGTTTTTGAGGTCTTTTTTTGCGCTCAAAATGGTAATAGGTGGGCTGTAGTCAATGCCTCCTAATGTAAGGAGAAAGATGGTCTCTCTATGCAGGTTTTCTGTACCCGTGAGTTTCTCCACAAAGCTCATTAATTAGAAACGCGCGAAGCGGCGGGGAATTTCTCACAGCGTTTCGCCTGACCTTATAGCAAAATTCTCGCTTCACCCCCGAGCCTTAATCCGCAGGACAAAAACGAGGCGTTTGATTTTTCTGTTCCCTGCAGCGCTTTAACAGCCTACCTCAGTGGATTAATACGCCTTTAAAATGCTAAGACACCGCAAAAAAAGGGCCGCGGAAACCGAAACAACCCAGCATTAATCTTGCATAAACGCTGAGGGTTAGCACGGTTACGTTTCTATTTAAAAAGAAGAAGAGAAACCCGTGATCAGGAGCAGACGGAGCCACGGAGAACAGACAACCTCGGGAGAGGAGGGCGGGCTGCCGCGGCAGTGCGGGCCGCTGCCACAGGGGGGCGCCCCGAAGCGCTTCAACGCCCACTGCCGCCCGGCTCCCTGAGAATAACCCCACTGCTAATAAAATAGCTAATATATAAGTAACGATAAGATTTCAGGGCCTTCCAAATGAGAAAATAAAGCATCAAAAAGATTTATTAAACAAATAACCCATAACCGTGATGGGATGGAGAAATACGCCACTTTAAAGGAGAAGAAAAAAAAATTTGGTCGTAATCTTTTATAATGCATCCGAGCTTTAAAAGAACCCCACCATAATTTTAAGAGGGAAAAAAAAAAAAGCTACCAAAACTCCAGTGATATCCCAAATTCGTTCTCTAGAAGGAAAATCTGTTTATTCCTTTAAGGGCAGCCTTAACGCCAATGAAACAAAAGTAATACAAACCCCATGCGTTTCCACAGTTTATCTTCGGTTCTTAATCCAGGCTTTTCTTAAAATAAACCTTTAAGCACAGAAAGCATAATTTCAAAAGCACACTTTACTTAAGGGAAGATTAAGGTTAGGTCCTAGAGAGGGCTTATATTTTAGAAAGACAGAGCGAGAGAGACTAAAGCAAAAAGGCGATCTTTTTAATATCCGAACATCACTTTGCCAAGGCATTGCTGAATGAAATCCTCCTTTTTAATAGTACTATGGAGATCTATTAAAATGAAACTAGAGATTAGAAAATTAAAGTGAAGCTTATGAATTTCCTGGATGCTCTCCAGTGACAGGGCATGTTTTGGTTTTTGTCGGTTTACTTCTTTATATTTTCCCTCCAGTGCGCACTTTTGGTCAAAATGTGAGGAAAGAAAGGGCTTCGCTGCTTTCTGCTTATTTGCAGAATTGATCGAAATTTATTTCACGTTGTTTCAGCCATATTCCTCGTTTTTTAAAGCCCCTTCTCTCGTGAAAGCTTTTGCTGGCACTTTGTATGCTGCGTTGTTGGGAGTTGGGGTTGTTTTGTTTTTAGAAGTTCATTGTTAACATTTTCCTAGAAATAGCCTTTCCGTCAGTAATAAAATGGCATTGTACAATCTGAAATCCCTGGGATCCCTGACGCCAAAGGTAGTCCTTGCAGGAGCAGCCGGATCCCGAAGGAAAATCCCCTGGTCTCTCGGTGGAGATGCACATTTCGAGAGCAAAACGTTTAGCGAAGTTTTTGTGGGTTTTTTTCTTGGCTTGGGAGTGCACCCACACCAGACCCAAACCCATCAGGCTTCATGCGAGGAGCTTTAAATGCTTGCAGTTACAGTGAGGCCGATCGCAGCGAATGTGAACGAGTGACGGGAGCCAGGATGTGTTATTAAAAAAAATAAATCTATACACCAGAATATGGAAACGCCGCATCTTTTTTGAATCATCGTGTAAATGTGATGATTCTCCACGAGCTTATAACCTCTTCTATTCTTTTTTCCCACCCCTTTCTCTGTTTTATTCCTTTAGACAGAAAAAGCTGTGAGCTATTTCCAAGTGTCTGTGGGCTTGTCCTTTAAGGAAAACGAAAAGGATATTTGCTTATTTTCTGATTAAACTACACATGCGGCAGGAATCTGCCGAAAGATAAACATGCAGCCCAAATACCGAGGCTGAGAGCTGCATCTGCAGCCAACTTACAGGCTAAAATCTCATCATAGCAGATACTCACTTCTGTGTCCGCAGAAATATAGAAATACAATAGGAGAAGGGTTGAGGCTTCGGGCGAAGATGAAAGGACAGTCTGGGCTCCTGTGCTACCCCCATGCTCAAAAACACCTTTGAAGAAAAGGCCAGAGTGCTGCTTTGTTTATTTCATAAGCTTTCATATTTAGGAAAAGGCATAATATCATCAGTATGTCGTCTCATACCCCCCCGTCCTTTCTCCCTCTCACCCCCTCGGTCAAAAAATCCAGGGAATCTGAGCCCTCAGCCCAGACGCCGACTGTCTATGAAAATATGGCACATAGAAATCTGGGCAACGTGACAGTTGCTTTATTAAAAGAAGAAAGGACACAATATCGTAGCCAATTTTTTTTCCCCCCTGAAATAAAAACTGTTCTTCAATCTCCCTGCAATATAGCAGCATGGCATAAAATATACCATCCCCGCCTTTAAAGACACCTTAAATAAAATGCTGAATTAGAGTAAATGAAAGGAATTTTCCTAAAAGCTTCCTGGGTTCAAGACTGTTTTAAAAATAAGATATTTCCCGCAACACCTTTGTTACTGAAGGCATCTGCAAAATATCTAGCCTGTTTCGACCCTCGCTCCCATCCCCCTCCCGTAATGAGACACAAACAGAGCAAATTGCAACTATGAAAGTCCTTAGCACAGCCGAGACAAGAAATAATAATCATATCACCAGTAATAAGGTTTAGGAAGATAAGGCAGTGAAAATTAAGCCCTGCTGCCGCGTCTGGTAACCTCAAGTTTTTAGTCCTGACATTTGCTAGAGGAGAAAACTGTAATGTCCACCTATGCTTTATTACAAACAGTGATTTACATCTACATGGGCACATTGGCTGGGGCTTTTTTTCTCCTTCGTTGGGAAAAATATGGGGCTCTGAGAGCCAAATCCTTATATTAATGTAGATTGTATATCTCATTTACTGCACAATATTGATTTATTTATTAATGTTAATTACTTGATTCCCTTTTAATATGATTTAAAACAAGAATGACATTAAATGCCCAGAGCCCAAGTCCCCAGTTCCCCCGTGGCTCTCCCATGTTTATTCAATTTCTATTTACATCAAACTTAAACTTTCCTACTGTTTATTTTCAATAATAAAAAAATGCTGCCCGCTTTTAAAGCCCCTCATGATTTATCATGAGCGAAGGGTCTTACAGAGCTGTTTGCCAGTCCTGAATACGATATTTAAGCCATTATCATCGCAAACATCAGCTGAGTTCCCGTGTGACATGCGAGAAATGCATATTTTCAATTCAAAAAATCAAAGAGCCCTCATGTCTAATCAGGAGCCGAGCAGTCAGCTCCCCCAGCACCGGCCGGGCTGGCGTGGAAGGCAAGCGCAGCCTTTACTTATTGTTTTAACTTTGCTGCCGGGCGAAACCCGCTGCAGAGCTCAGGGCTCACACTTCAGCTGGGATATTTCTGGGACCCCTTTTCTGCAAGTGTAAATAAAGATTATGAAAGAGCCATTTGATGGGCATAAAATTCCTGATTAGATTTAACAGTCGAGTCTTAAGCTGCGTCAAGCAAAATAGTATTTTGTTTCTTTAAACTCTGTGGGTTGTCCGGGCTGCTGTTGCAGAAGAGGAAATTGCTGGAAAGAGAGGGGGGGATGCGGAGCTCGGAGGGAGCGTCGTGGGCTCCGCCGCAGCTTCTCCTCCTCCTCCAACGCAGGGAAATCTTAGCCATGGCTCTGATAATGATCTTAACTAGCCATTCCGGCGGAGCTCGACCCTCGGCGCCGGCGGAGCGCGCCCGCGGAGGGGCCGCGCCAGGCGCAGGGGATGCTGCTGCGGGAAGATCTTGAGAGCAGCGACTATGCCGAAGGTAATATTTAAACTCTTAGGCTAGCCAGGAGCCGGAGACTGCAGCTATAAAAGGCACTGGCTCTTAACCTGACAATGATGTTGTATTTGAACAGCTGCGATAAGGTTTTAAAGGGTCTGTCCCATTGCCACAGCGAAATTTTAAATAGGGTTATTGTTTTCAGCAGTGCAAAGTGTACGGTAGAAGTGCAAAACATCTAAATGCCAAGAAACGGGAGGAAATTCAAAACCACGCTGGTGGGTTTTCCACCGTGCGGAAGGCGCGTTTAAATTTTTTTAAATCCTTCCACGTGCTTTTGGGGACCTGAAAGGGCGTTTTGACGGTAGAAAGGCCCAAAATAAACAGGCGGGGAAATCCGAAACAAAAATTATCCACAAGTTCACTTTGTCCGGATAAGAGTCCTTTTCAGCATCAGCCCCAGATAAGAAACACCCAGCTTTGAGTACAGTAAAAAAAAAAAAAGCAAGCAAGCAAAAAGAAAATAGAACCCCCCCTACAAATCAAAACAACACACACACAGAAACTAAACCAAAAAGAACACCACAAAAGCACCAAAAAAAAAAAAAAAAAAAAAAACAACAAAAAAACCCCCCCACACACACCAAGAAAACAAGGGGAGGGGGAATCAAAAAAAGAAAAGCAAGGGAGAAAGAGTAATAAACAGTTTGCACCGTCACTATTTAAACTGTAATAGATGCGCGTGTAGATAGGGGTAGGAAGTGTGCGTGTGGGGGGAAACAGTAAAACATGTTGGGGAGGAAAACTCTGGTTTGCCACCTAAGCAGTTACTGTTGCCTTCGGTATTTCTTTTCTTTTTCATCATACAGATGCATTTGTCATTCTTCTTCAAAAAGAAAACAAGACAAGGAAAGAAAAAGTTACTGGAAGAGTTGCAGCGAGGATATGAGTTTCTGTATGTTTTTTAATGAGCAACGCCACAGAATGAGAAATTATCTTTATGATGCTTTCTGTTTCCAGGGCAAGTGAAAAAACTGCTTTCTTTTTTTAAAAAAAACTTTAATTTTTAATTTTTTTTTCCTTTTTCTTTTTTTTCCCCTCCCTTTTCCCAGGCGGTCGGGCGAGGGCATAGTAAAATAATTTTAGGAATGTGGCTTCCCTATAAAACTCGAGTTATGACAAAAGTCTAGCTTTTAATATTTGACGATTTGTGTTAAAACAAAAATTGACCTTCTCGGTTAGCAGCGAGGAAAAAAATCAATAGTATAATTTTCAATAATTCATAACGCGAACACCATTATGCTAAATCTTAACTATTAATCTTATCCTTTACAAAGTCTGGATTGATTTGTTAATAAAATATCTTCCCGTGCGCGGCAACAGAGGGTATAACTCTGGAAAAAGCTTCAGAAGCAAGAAAATTACCAAGTAGCCCAAGAATGTAGATGAGGGTTTTATTGATCGCCCCTGATTCTCCTTAATACGCATTAATAAATCCCGCAACCTTTTGTCCCCGCACTTGTCAGACGCGGGCTTTTACGGGAGCCATGGCGGACAAGCGGCGGTTTGGTTTTCAGC
>JANRGW010038819.1:0-34235 GCA_024733675.1 Psilopsiagon aymara | reverse complement strand
AGCGCGGGGACAGCGCCAGCGCGGGGACAGCGCCGCTGGCGGCGCTCGGTCCGTACAAAGCCGTCCGGACCAACACCGCTCACCCAGGCTGCCCCTGTCTCCTGCTTCGCGAATGCAGGCGTGTGAAAACAACGCTAAGGAAATAGGGCTGAGGAGGTGAGCGCACGCGAGACGCACTTCATTTGCAGAAGCCTTGTTCTGTATTCTATACAAGACTATATAGTTTACTGTGCGGGCTGAAGCTCCACGTTACCCAGTTCAAGCAACAGGCTTGTGTAACAAAGAGTAGCACAGGTTTCCAGTTCACACTGTGCATCTCAGAGCACGTAACATGCGCTACTATAGGAAACATTTGCAATACTGGTTTCCAGTCCTGTTTGTACTGCCCTAGACCAGATGTTGGCTGCCGACAGAGACATCCTTCATGCAGTCACTCTCCTGTTTTAAAGACATTCCCCAAACCTTTAAAACAAGGCTTTCTCTCTCTTCACTTGTCAAAACAGTAATTGCAATAAATACTGTTCACTAACCTTGAATTTATTCTGGGCAAGTTAATACCCACCATTTGTTAATGAGGAAGGATGTGGTATTGTTCACACCTTGAAATCACATGTGAATGCCAGGCCGCCTTCACTTCCAATTCACCACACGGTTAAGAGGAAGCAAAGCTATGGAAAATGATCATGCATACATGGGCAGGCTGTTTAAACTGAAATCAGCTGCAATGATAGATGAAGTTTGAAAGCATCTCACACTAGGCAGTTCTTTTTATTACCGCAGTTAAAAAGGAAGTCGACCCTAGCCTTGTTGCAAGTGAAGAGGACTGAACTGTGCCCCTGCTCGCCTGCCCTGGGAGTGGTGCTCACAGCCCAGGAGTTCCACCCAGCTCCCCCAGTTCCTAAAGGAAAGTGGTTGCATCTCCTATTACACAGGGTGGAGGACAGGAAATGGGAGCAATAGTGAAGTCTTCAGAGGGCGGTGGAGCAGTTCAGAACCCTTTGAAAGGGAAATACAGAATTTCATTCCTCACCTTTAGTTCTACAACGTGGCATGATCACATGAAAGTCACCGCAATCCTCCTCCAAATTCTCCGGGGAAAGGGCACAAAGGGAAGGCCTCCTCTTTGGGTTGCTCCTAGCTGCAAGGACAAAACAGCATGGTTCGACCTGAGGGAGAACACAAATCAGGAGAAGCTCTCCCTAGTCCTTGAATAACCCCAATTTGAATTTAATGCCTCCTGGCAAGCCCTGCAAGGTCTCAAAGAAGAGCAAAGGTAGATTGTCTCTCATCACTGACACCATGTCCATAGGGTTTTCAAGCCAAAATACAGGTTCTGCTTAACTAAGATGCTGCTCTTAGATGGTTTAGTTGTTTACCCTTAGAACGCTAACTCAAACTTCTTTGTAACATCTCTGGCAATCATGGCAAAAGCCTGTATGTACATACAGGACAAGAACAGGAAGAAAGACTCAAAGCTGAGTACCACTTGAAGCAGGCAGGGCAAGCAAACAGTGCAGCATCTGCTAACCATGTGTTTTATCTCCTTTAGGAAATGACAAAGAAGGAAGCCCATGCCTTATGTTCCAAATGGGGAGTCCCAAGCTTAAATACCAGAAAAATACCACCTGCATTTTTAAAACCAGGTAAGAGCTTATTTCAGTTTAATCACCAGTCACAGTGCCTGGAGACACCAGCCAGCTCTTCAGCTCAAACCTGAGGTCTCGGAGGCAGCTCACTGCAAAAACTTAACTGTTTTGTACACACAGAAGGTACACCTCATTTGAAACACCAGGTGGGAGGCTAGGAGAATCTTAAGGCCAAAATCGTCTTAATTTACACCAGGTATATTCTACTATTGAGTCTTTTCATTACTTTCTTTACAACACCCCATACTATTTGAGGATAGACAACAGACTGTTTTCTTATTTAGTAACTGTTTAGGGTTTTTAATGTCACATTCAGTATACAGTCCTGAACTTTGCTTTCTAGTCTAATCCTCTGTAAAACTAGCACTGTCAGTGGGTATAACTGTAGAGAGGCATGCCTTCTACAGCGTAGTATCACGATGAAAACACCACTCTACTAACTTTCTTATGATTGAACCTTTTACCTTCTTTCCCAAGGGGGAAACTTCCAAGGCAGAGCACACCCTTCCTGTGCATTATCTGAGTGAATGTGCTTCATGTGTGGGAATTCTTACAGCTTCAACACTACATGGATTCTGCTTCCAGAGAGGTCAAGGAGCTGCAGATAAGGAAGCTATGTTTAGCACTTCTGAAAATCCCACAGAATGAACACCTGACACATTGCAATGCCAACAGATTTCAGTGCATTCTCTGCCCCTCTGAGGCACCCAGAACAGAGAGTGAGACTCTGCAGGTACTTGGTCTCAGTTCACAGAAGGTAAGCTGTGTTTATCCTTTCTAATGTGTTTCTTACGAATAAAGTATTTAGCAACATAAATCAGCTATACACATCAGCCACACCCCTGTTGCAGTTCCACTGGGAACAGATGCCTCAAGCAGGAAACAGGAGCCTCAGCTGTTCTTCAAGAGGCCCCAGCAGCTGCTTGGGGAACACAATGTAAATATGCCAAGCATCCAATTGAAGACATCACTCCCTATGCACTCTCTTCCCAGCATTTTCTGTTTATTCCTTCAACTTGGATTTCCAGTATACAGGACAGGAGGTCCTTAGGCCATAGTTACGTCCTGCCTCAATTGCTGCTCTCTGTCCTGTTTTGCAAGCCCTTTGAACACATTTCCAACCCGGCCAATATCTACTCTCAGCAGCTTGCCATCCTGTAGCAGAGCCAGAGGACAAGAACAGTGAACTATGCACCTCCACTGTGAAAGATCTGCTCGGACATGCAATTAAAGTGACCGCTCAACTCTTCCAACTTTTGTTTTTCCTCCCTCACAAACATTTTGCTCTTAAGTTTCGTATCTGAAGTAGCTGAGCTATAGCCTCTTTAAGGGAGCCAAGATAATTCCAAAATGCAAAAATCAGATTTCAAAGACAGACATTGAGACTAGATTTACAATATAGTTCAGTACTTTACATTTTTAAAGCAGCTGTAATTATGCACTTGGCTACCACAGGCTTTAGCAGAACATCAGTGCCCAAGACTACTAAAAAGGCTTTTGGTTCAGCAGATACTATACAAATCCGCATGCTTCCTAGGAAATCCATAAATGCTCATGCAAATTTAAATCCGCCCTTCCCTTGTCTCCTGAGAAACTAAGGACACGAACCATCACTTTACTCAGTCAGCATCACCTGCATGCAACATATCTATAGTTCACTTCTTCACGCTTCACAGACAGATTTTTATCTGCGTTCCTTTATAGAGACTCTCTCAAGTCACATTATGAGACAGTAACATCAGGTTTGTCCTGATGGCACCTGCAGTCATTTCCATCTGTTATAGAAAAATCAAAAAAAGCAAAAAGAAGAAAGAACCAGAGCAAGTTGTAAAGTAATAAACCATTTATTTTTAATTTACATCAATCTTTATGAAAATAACATCACTTATGTTCTGTGATTCAAAGTTCTTGTACCGTATATTGCTGATTTCTAACATGGTGCTTAAGGGAACAGTCACTTAAACAGCTACAGAGTTCCATGACATTGACTGATTTTCCATTTCTCAGTTAAGCATGACTGAACAGACAAACTGTCAAATTTAAGACCATTCATTCATTCCTGACATTGTAAGGAACTAAAAAAAAAAGATCTTTCCCTTTCTGTTGAAATATCTTACCATGCTTACAAAGACTGAGGGCAAAGGGAGAATCTCTCACAGAAGACACCTAAGGGCAACAAAAAAATCTTTGACATCGATTACATAGCTGGTAAAAAAACATAAGCAACCACCAAACAATCTGATAACACTGTATGGTAATACTACCTGCACGCATGGACAGGTAAAGCTGAAATACTGTGCAGTTTTAACAGCTAGAGGCGTAGTGCACCAATTTTTTGCCTATTTAACAGAAAATAACAGCGCATTTTAAACAAATAACCAGAAGTTTCACTGGAAAGCCATGCATACATGTATGAAGATGCAAAAGGAACTCTGCACATATGTACATGACCTTGAAGTTAAAGAAGGGTCTTAGCAGTCTTCATTTGCGTTAACAAGTCAATTCCCTACTAAGTGGCTGATACAAATCTCAAATCCCCATGCACTCTTCCAGAAGTTTCCCTCTAAATACAAACACTTGGTATCTATGCAGTTCAGCTTTTGCAGGCCACCAAGTCACACTATATTTTTGCTTGGTTTCATCAGGTTTAAATGCTGCCTGTGTATCTTGCATGTCCCTAACTGGTTACTACTCTTCGAAGTTACCAGATGAAGCACTGCTAGAAAACTAATAGTCAACCAAAGACATTTGCAACTGCTAGGCAAGCTTCCCCTGACATGGCTTCCTGCTATATGCATCTCATTTTTGTTCTATGTATCCTTCTAGCTGTCAGAGGTTAACTACCTCTGCAATTCTTTGACCTTTCAACTAAGGCATCAGTAACAATGTTTAACAAAATGAAATCAACAGCTCGCTGGGAATTTGAATGTAACAGTATCAACTCATTTCATATTTGCAAGCTATGAAATACCCAGAGGAAACACAATTTCCATAAGCTTTCAAGCATTCATGTACTGAATTCACACAGCGGTGTAAGAAACAGAAGTACTTAGTTTTACAGTGCAATTGGGCAACAACTCAGAGAATGAACCACAGCACCACACACACAGATTTAACAATCAGAAATGGTCCTGTAACATTGCAGGTCACGTTTTGTCAGCTAGACAACTTACCGAACAGTTGCCCTAACGCTAGTTTCATCTTCACAACCTAAGGACTTCGATGAGCTCAGTCTGAAAATGCCTCCTAATGTCACAGGACTGGTTCATAGGAAAGACTCAAAACCCAGGAATAACTAATTTGTAGGAAGAGGGCTGATACAGACTTCTGATTTCTTCACCTTAACATTTCAACTGTTGCCACTGCCAGGAAGATCTTCAGTTTAGGAAGATTTCATTTACCACTTGAAAACAAGATTAAAGCAAAACCAAACCAAAAAGCCAGACATTACAAATTGATTTAGAGACCAGCTCTTTCATAACCAAGACAGCATAACTTGAAAAGTAGAAAACCTGGTCCCATTTTTATATTCAAACACTGACTGTAGGTAAAAAAATACAGTACATGCAATAATATGAAAAACCTGCCTAATAAACTCAGGTACACAACCAAGAGTAACTGGGAAATAAACCCCCCTAAACTACTGCTTACAACAGACAAGGTGGGGGACACTTCAGAAGACAAATAACATGCAAATCGAGAGGATCATCCAACGTGTCCCTCATTGGCAAGGATTTGTTTGCTAATCTAGTTGTCATACAAGAAGCATACATTTTATATCCAAAGTAGTCCTGTAAGTTACAATGTTCACCACTGATGAAGTATTTCCCTTCCAGATAAACTGACTGAGAATATGCTGATTTAGAGAAGGCTGCAAATACATTCTCAAGAAAAAAAGTGCTGTGAAACGGAAGTGGGATTTCTTCCCACACACACTCAGGTTTTCTAAAACAATTAGATGGATATTCGGGATAAAGAGGTACTAATTCTTCTCAGAAAACCAAAAGAAAACACTCAAAGCAGAAGCTTGGGGCTATTGACCATTCCAAACCACCAGTTTTGTTTTTTTGCCAATTTTCCACTTCCCCAGAGCTGTGATTTGCTGCCCAGTATACGAATGCTACTTTTGTCCCGACATATTCAGATACAACACTTAAGTCAATCCAGCATTGTGAAGATCCAAAGGCTCAAGACAGAACACTGCAGAAGCCCAGAGAAGAGCCAGCAAGAAAGAAACCTTCCTCAGCAGAACCGTTTAACAGTATTGCTCATCATCCAATGATAAAGAATGAACTCCAATCACAGTTTCACAGCCAGAAACACTACAGCTAAACACTCCAAGTGTTTCTTTCCAGCTGTCTTGTAGGAAGTAGATGCAACACTCGTAGCAAAGTTGAGCACATCAAGAGAATATTGCATTTTTCTGCTGGAAAAGGATCGTGAACTTCTCGTGTGTGCTGTGATCTTTAGGCCCCTCTGATTGATAAATATTTGTTTTAGGAATCCTATTGCTACCATTATTGTACAATAGTTATACATTCATGCAAAAAGAATGCTATGTTTCTTCTTAAAGAGAGCTCATCGTATTTTACACCCTAAATAGGAAGAAGCATTAAAATATATGAACAAAAAAAAACAACCCCAAAACAAACCAAACCAAACCACAAACCTCCACTAAAACATGGTGCTCCTGTGACAGGTTCCATTCTTCCATAATAGCTGAGTTTGGTTGTGGCTTTTTTGAGATGAAGGAAATAGAAATAAAATGGACTAAGCACAATTTGATTTATAAATCCCTTTGCATTAAGGAGAATCTTTATCAACACAGCTGCCCAGGAAAACATAACTGATGTTTGGTATCACTGTTTCAGTATAACTGAACACCCAGTGATGAACAGGTACTTACTTTACCTTTACTTTTAGTACATATGTTCAAGTGTTCTGTTTGATGATCCATTTCATGTCTCTTCAGAAAAAGACAAAGGAATGTAAAAGCTCTTTCTGCACTTCATTCCATATTCATATCCTTTGTGACCTCAGGAATGGCTAGTTTATTCAAGGACAACATGATGAAAGCCATTTATTGAACCAACACAAAACCAAAATATATGATGTCTTCCCACACAGAACCTGTGCTACACAAAACCTCTCAGAATGGCAATGAACGTAGTAAACAGAGTGTAGATGTTTCACATACGGGCACTAACAGTGCACTGCAAGAAAACAAGTGGCAATTCATCTGAGACAGATATTAAGTGCTCTACATACAATTCCATGAACATAAATGTAAACAGAAGTGTTTGGCCTCCATACAAAGCAGTATTTCTGAAAGTGCTGGGGTTTGGAAATCTGTCCTGCATATTTCCAAGGAATTAGTTTACATTCTGTTTGACAGGATTAATAAAGTGGTTTGGAGGTTAACTCACTTTGGTCACGATCCCAAAGAAAAGGTTCTGTTGACTAGTTTCAACTATCCTCCTCATCATCACTAATAAGGTCTCTTTTTTCGACACATGTCTCTCGCTCACGCAGGAAATCCTCACGAATGGCTTCTAGTTCAGTTAGTTCAAGACGCACTTTCTCCAGGTGATAGGTCCTCCGGTTCCTGATCTGACGTAATGGAAAAGGATTCAGGTCTCCAAAAGCAATACCAGTCAGTTTCCTGTAAAGTTACACATGAGAAGACAAACATTCATACTTGGGGTTTTTGAAGCCAGTTTTAAACTTCATCCATCTAAGTATTTAGCAAGTGGCTGGTATCACGGGTCTCCTTCATGCACCTGAATAGGTCTCAGATGTTACCAGTATTGCAAGCAGTTTTATAAAGCACTCGGTTTTAAAGTCACTTCAGGTAATAAAGTGTTATCAAACCCTTGACAGTTGGCAAACCACCTGCAAGCCTCCATGGCTTCATTGGCCAAGTTCTTGTTGCTACTGTAAAACTTGTACAAAAACGGAACACACCACAATAAAGAGTTTTTTCCCCAATGTTGAATCTAAATCCCCCCTCTGTCAGTTTAAAGCCATTCCCCCTTGTCCTGTCACTACCTGCCCTTGTGAGAAGTCCCTCTTGTATTGCAGGTATCTTTGATGCACTGAGTTTGGCCAAAGATACCAAATTAGTTCATTATTTAACACCAAAATGAGATCTCTTCCGGCAATTTAAGTCTTTAAAATAGGTTACTTCAGCATAGAGTTGAGAGGAGAGCCAAAACGTCATTTTTCTTCCCTAATTGGAAAAGGAGGAAAAAGCCAAATCTGCAGCTCTGATTAAATACCAAAATTTTGTTCAAATGAGGCAAGAACAGAAAGATTTAGGTTTTCCCTCTCCTTTTCTTTTACAGCCTTTAGTTACTGGCAATTCTGCTGTGGTACTACTGGTATTACATACTGCACATTGGATTACAAGCTCTAAAATAAGCTATTTATCAATTATAAAATATCTGCAACTTTATTTACTGTTTTCTGTTACAAATACGTGCTCCCTCTTGCCAGAATCAAGTACCCACTTCCCTGTCACTTCCAGATTTGGAATGAGTTGGCATTTATTTTGGTCACAGCCAGCTGAGTACGACAACCCCCCGGCATTTCAAAAATAAAAAGGGGAATGCTAAAATACAAAGCACCATGCAACTCCCCCTCAGGAGTGCTTGGAGAGGTTTCAGCAGGGTAAACGTAACTGTTGTCAAGACTTTGACTCTTTAAATCAGTTGCCTCAGTTCCAGCCAGCCCTTTTAAGCACATAGTAAGATTATTCAGTTTCAACTTCACTTCAGTCAAAACTGAAACACAGGAAGTAAAAATAATAAATAGCTCTTACAGTAGGAGCAGAAGTATAAGCCTCAATTCATATGGAATTTATTACAATAAAAGCAAACCCCTCAGTTTAGAATACATGATTTGGTATTAAATTCAAATGCAGTGAGTTTTAGTACCTGTGCAGAACATTGTCAAACATGAAACCAAGCCCAGTATGACACCTCCACCTCTTCTTAAGATTAATCTACTGCTCTACAGTAGAACTAGGAACCTAAAAACATCAGACTCTAATTTACAAACTGTAATTCCTATGCAAGGACTAAAGAAGAGGATCCAATATGCATTTATTCTCTGCTTCAAAGTACATCTTAGAATCAGCTGGAGTTACGTGGCATTAGCCTATGCATTAAAGATGCATAAGAGATCTAAGCCTAGTGGGTCATAGCTCATGTTTTTAATAAATGAACTAAGATGTGGATTTATGTACCATAAAGCATTTTACTACACAAGTTGTATCTGCAGTGGGGGGAGACTTCACCTACGGTTGAAATTCTGATCTATTGCTACCACGATACAACTGCTAAAGCAGACCAACCTGGCACAGTAACCTCTGTCACAGGTAAAAATTTACCATTACGCATTCATTACTTGTGCTTTTGTCTCCAACTAGACGTAGCTACTCAGGAGAAATCTCAGTAGTTAGTTTCATCTCTAGCTGCTTTAGCTATAAATTAAGATGTAGATAAAACCAACATAAAACAAAACCCCACAACAGGTTTCTTCCACACCCTACTACAAGCCTTTCAGTTACACACAGGTTTGAGTTACTCACCTAGCATCAAGTATAGTGCGTGTGAAGTATCGGAGGTACTTGAAGATGGACATTGAATCTTGCAGTTTTAAGATTTCCTCTTCTTTGTATTTAAAAAGTGCCAGGGCAAATCGGAATATTACCTGATAAAACACACAATGTTTGATTCTTCACAAGAACAGAATGCACTGAGCCTCATTATCATCTATTATAAACTCGAAGGAAAAGTGTTACTCTTTCTACAGGGTGAATGTGAGCTATAATCACACCTCCCTCAAGCTCCCTTCCCGCCCTGTCCCCCATTCCCAAAAGCTGCCAAAACCTTGGGGTTGTGGCTGTAACCAAGACTGCTCTGCAGGCCTATCCAGAATGCAATACCAGGGCGATACCATACACATTCTTAGGAAGTTCTGAGCTCCCAATTCAGCTGCAGAGCCAAGACCACTGAGCCTGCTCAACGCATTCATCAACTTACTTCACAGCTGAAATTAAGTTCTGCTTGTTAAACGTATTGCTTTCCAGTGCCTTGAATTTTCCCATCACACTGGGGTCTGACACTGAAGAACTTTCTGACACCAGCTTGTCAATCACCTTTAGCACAAGCTGGAAGAAGCATTACTTCCCTTCATTCTGAAAAGGCTTCAGGAAGTTCTGAACTTTCTCAGCCTGTGCCTGGCTCCCTTCACAAAATACCACGATGCTTAAAAGCTTCTTGAATGAACACACAACCAAAATACCCTGCATGTTAGAATGCTCAGATGAGGCCAACATGAAATCTAGCAAACACAGTGTCGTTGCCTACTTACAACTCTCCTGTTCTCTCCAGTTGCCTACAATTTATGTTATTATTGTGTCTGAATCCTACACTGATGTTGTTTCACTGCAATTCAACAAGTATGAAACACATGAAAGTTCTTTCACCCCCACCCCTTAATTTATGAGGAGCCCAGCCAGTCAGCCTGTGTTAGTTGCACTTTCAGTGTCTGCAGAAAGAACACAAATAGATGCTGCAGAGACAAGCTAAACATGGACACCTGGTTACAACTAATCTTTACATCTTTTCAATATCTCTAGCTTCTGCCTCCTTCACTTCAGCTTCTTCAGAGTAGCTCTCATTTTGACATAACTACTTAAAACTGATGGATAGCTTCATGTAGGACCCTGTCTATAGCTTTATTTTTCGAAGATTAAAAAGAAAGGGGCATGGTGAAAGGAAAATACTC
This sequence comes from Psilopsiagon aymara, assembly GCA_024733675.1. NCBI lineage: Eukaryota > Metazoa > Chordata > Aves > Psittaciformes > Psittacidae > Psilopsiagon > Psilopsiagon aymara. The sequence goes on along the minus strand of JANRGW010038819.1, from coordinate 23,796 downwards.
AGCACTTACAAGTTCTTCCATGTAACTCAAGATGTTAACTCAGAGAACACAGGTAAAATGGGAAACTTATTTATGCACATACCCTCCTTTCACCAGTAATTATAACCAACAGGATTCTTGTGATAAAACCTTCTTCCACCCTGCCCTCAGTAACACCGCAGCATTTTGTTAACGGGTAACAACTGAAATAACTTAGCTAATTCAGTTCACCTTTGGTCCCTCATAGAGGAAGGAGTCCCAGATTTTAAACAGGATGTCGCTGACCACGCTGTCCACAAATACAACAAGGAACCAGTTGAAAGTGATAAGAGTATAGTCAACTTTGTATTGCTCAAAATGAGCATGGAGTCGTGGAAGCTTCTCGCTCATTAAATCCTTGAATACTCGCTGGTCAACCTGAAGAGATGACAAACAGGGTATTATTGCTCCCAATTTTCCAGCATACGTTATTCTAAGTAGGGCTGTTACCAACCTGTAAGTGCAAGTTTTGGAAAAGCTAACCAGGAAACCCAGGACTGTCCAGTTACACTTCTAGGCTAGATTCACCCAAAACAGACATGGCCAGCCTAATGCACACCACCCTTGCTGACACAACTTTTAACTTGACAATCAAGCCCCAGTGTCATAGGGCTCCTCACATGCAGATGTGTTCCTATCATTGGTCACTAGTGTTGCACTGGTGCAGGAGCACTGGAGCAGAGAGCAAGCTGCAGAAAGACTTAAGAGGAGGCTGCAGGTACCATAGCATCACCTGGAAGTAGAGGACAGCTACAGCATATACTGCTCACGGTACTGCAGAAATGCATTCTCACTCCCCCTCTGACAGAGCCCAAACCCAGCCTTCCCCTGCCCTCCCAGTTGAGGAAAGAAATGATAAAGCAGCTCAGTACTGCAAAGCTAATACTCCTAACAGGGGTTAAGGGCTGAAGCTCCAGGCAGGTCACTGAACAGTTATTTCAGTGTTGTACTCAGAGCCCTTGTCCAGACTAGGGCCCTGGTACCTGGAAGTCACCTGTGTCACCTCAGCACATTCATCAAAAGGCCCATCAGGCAGTTTGAGAGGAAAGGTTTTTACTGGCTGCAGTTTACTGGACCAGGCTTTATTCTGGCAAAGCACATACCTGAGATCCTAGCAGTGTCTTTGTATAATAATCACGAGGCATGAAAACTTCCACTATTGTTACTAGACACCAAAAAGCATCTTCCTGTTCCAAGTACAGAAGTGCAATTGCTACCAACCTGAAAATAGGGTTTATGTGAGAAAAAGATTATTACAGTATCACAGAATATATTAAGAACAGTAAAAATAAAGCCTTTATTTCCATTCAGCAGAAATAAATGTAGTAACAGGAGCACTGAACAGCAAAACTGTTAATGAGGTTTAAGCTGGGGCAACGAGATGCCTTCTCAGCCACAACAAGCATTCTTATTCAGTTAAATAAGAAAACAGGGGAAGGCAAAAGCAAAGTGATTTGCTCGGTGCCAGGATAAAAGGCAAACTAATGAGAAGCTTCCAAGTTCCAGACCTTTGTGTGTCTTTACTGAAGGGGACAAGCACAGATGGTTCTTTTACCTCACGCAAAGTTGTTGTACGTTTAGAAAAATCCTTTTCAGCAAGTGTACTTTATACCCATGAAGATAAATGTAAATAACACTTTAGTCTGATCTACCATTGCCTTTCAAAGAGAATAAAAAAACCTCTAAAATTTATCAGAGACTAAACTTGTTCCAGCAACTTCTTAAAGTAAGGAATTAAAAACAGATTAAGCAGTAGCAGCATTCCTGGGTTTCCTGTTTCCAGTACTATGAAAGGAAAAAAACCCAACAGAGAGTTACTTCATGCTGCTGATAGCTGTTTGAATATGAAAGGCTACCTTCCAAGATCTTTCTCCAAGTGAATGTATTTTATGCCTATATGCAGGAGGAACTGTAACAGCATGAATTGCTTCTGATGCTACACAGCTTAATATGGTGATAACACCTCGAAAGCTTAAGAGAACTAAAGCATGGAATAAACACCTGGTTTGCTGATGTACAAGTATACCCAAGTGCAGAATTAACTTACAGGAAACCCAAACATGTTGCAGGATAAAATAACGCTGCACAGAAAGCTTAAATTTAGCAAAAGCATTTCTAACACCTTCTGGACAAAAGAGGTGTTTTGCTCGCAGACTGCAACAGCTCTTTTCTTCACATGTGCTGTGACACAGCGGCAACAAAACTAAAAATACAACTTACCCACAGAGCATAACCACAGTGGTGCAGACTTAGAAAAAGAATACTTTCCATTACTACATTATTCACTACCTCTACCACTACATAAATTAGTGCACCAATTGACACCCACGGTATTATAGGGGAGGGTGCTTCAAACAACACCTTCCTTTACCACAGATCTCAAAGTAGCAGAACTATTTCAGCCAATGCCAACTGTAATGACTTCAAAGCTTTCTTTTCTTTCCACTGTAGCATTAGAATCATCCTTACATCGATGACTGCAATTCTGACTGAAGGCATTGAGGGAAATGCTGGTATCTGTGGCCTTACAGGATGCAAGCACACACCCAGCAAAGAAACTTTCAAGCACTTATTTCTGATTGCTTAAAAACAATAACTAACTAAATAAACCCGAACAAATCCTCGCATGAAAAAGATCCCCCAGAATATAAAACTACATTCAAGTAGCCTGTTGGTCAATGTGCACTAATTCCAGCACCAAGCTGATTTTACAAGTTTAATGAGCCTGGTAATTCTTTTTTCACTGTCTTACAGAAATCGGATAGATGTTTATTAAAACATGAATCCTGAACACACAAACCATAAGGCAAACGCCTGCCCAAAAGCACATTGCTATACATGTGATTTGAAAGGCTCAGTAAGCGCTCCACTGTGCAGTTGCAAAATCTTACCTGTTAAGTCCTTGGCAATATCCTATATCAGGATTTCTCCATGAAAATGCCAGCAGCACATTCCGCAGCTTCTGGATCCCTTCAGATGTTGGGGAGGAATAATGTTTGTTGTTTGGCAGAGTTCTCAAGAGATCCAACTCGATCTGTTTAGATGCAGGGTTTTGTTTTTCCAGAGCATTCTGAAGCAAGGTTTGGAAGTAGCCAGGAATGGTGCTGTCCTTGAATTTCTTAACGTGGAGATTGACACACCACTTCCATATCTTGGAACGATGCTCATGTGGAATTCCAGATCGAATAAGGTTCTTCAGTTCTACACAGCGCATCATCTCTCTATTCATCGTGCTGGCAAGATAGTTTTCCCATTTTACTCCTGTGGAGATCTCTCGGTTTTCACTGAGAGAAAGTGATCTTAGGTCCAAAGCTCGTGATTTTGCTACTAATTTCTCTTCATCATCATCCTCTGGGACTGTCTGAAAACCATATATATCATATTCACTGAAAAGGAGGGGGAAAAGAAAAAAGGCTTTAAAACATGCGTTCAGTAGCCCTGAAACTCTCAAATTCCCATCCTAAAAAGTTATTGCAAATACCTATTAAGGCACTTCCCAGTTTTCAAGTTTTAACAATTCTTATTTAAACATTTCAAAAGTATATATGTTATTTAAGAATTATTTTTATACTTCCATATACAAAATATTTCATGCCCATATTCCAGTATTTATTACTATGTAGATGAAGCAATTTATTTAAGAACATGGTTGAGTACCAATGAACCCATCTCTTCCATAGCTCATCTTCAGCAGCTATGTGGCAACATTTGAGTTTTCTACTGTATATTAAATGAAACAATACATGTATGTACATCGCCAAAAGGACCTCATGATGATACTGCTATGAATAGAATCATAGAATAGTGCATGAAGGGAAATACACTGAACCCCCCAAATCCTGCAAATACATCCCAACTGCCTGATTTCCAGTGTCAGAACCGGGCATACTGACCAAGATACACAGACACTTATTACAATAGGACCACATTACCTGACCAGGTGTGGTTTGAAAAATGCTTGTTCTGGTTGCTCACTAGTTTCTGCTTTCAAAGCATCCTCCAGGAGCTGTGTGATGACCTCACGAGCAGGACTCTGCTCCTCAGAGCAAACGGGATTTTTCATTTCTTGAAGCAAGATTAAGTATTTACTTTCTATCTGACAGAGTTTGGCTTCCAAGCTCGTGTACTGCAGAAAACAACATGTACTATTAGAAGTCTTCAGAAATGTACTTTGTACTACACTTCTAAAATCTGGTTCAATATTATTCTATTAGCTTATGCTGCTTAGAAACCTGTGAGTAAAGAGCAGTCAGATTTACTGTCCCATTTTCGTGGCATATGCATTTTATTACACTACTGTAAAATTCTGTACATAAAGTACTTGGAAAAGACACCTCAGATACTTGTGGCTTTTTACATCTGGTCTTTTAAGACAAATCCTAGTTTCACTGGGATAGAGTTAATTTTCTTCCTAGTAGCTGGTACAGTGCTGTGTTTTAGCTTTAACCTGGGAATAATGCTGATAAGACACCAGTGGTTTACTGAGTTGTTGCTCAGTAGAGCTTACCCTGATCAAGGACCTCTCAGTCTCTCATTCTCTGCCAGTGAGGTGCACAAGAAGCCTGGAAGGACCCAAACTAGCCAAAGTGGTATTACATGCCACAGCATATCATGCCCCAGTATATAAAATGGGGGGGAGTTACCTGGGAGGGCAGAATGCTGCCGGGGTCAGGCCGGGTATCGGTCAGCAGGTGGTGCAGTAGGATCGTGCACCACTTGTCTCTCTTGGGTTTTATTTCTCTCTCTTTTTGTGGTCTCCCTTTTCATTACAATCATATAAATACATCATATAAACTGTCCTTATCTCAACCCACAGGTTTTACTGGCTTTTTCCCTGATTCTCCTCCCCATCCCACCAGGGGAGGTAAGCGAGTGGCGGTGTGGTACTTAGCTGCTGGCTGACACTAAAACATAAGGAGAATAGTAGACAAGAGGTTTTCTACCACCTGTACTTTTGCTATGAAATAAGCTTTAGTCTGTGCATGTTTGAACAACTTGAATTTAAACAGCATTTTAAAGACACAAGTTAGGCAGTAACATGTAGGTATTATCAACACCCACCTCTGTGCAAGAAAGACAGCATTTAGACCTGGCTACTGCGTGCATCATTTCAAACAAACCAAAAGCAAACTCTAGCAAAACACAACTACCAGTATCTTGCCACAGCTACGGATGTGTGCATTTTTCCTAGCCCCCAGCAATGGAAATCTTCATTATTTACCTGAAATTCTCTACACTCAAATTTATCTACACAGAAAAACGCTTCCATGGTTACATACCATTACTATCCTTCATGCTCTACTCCAACGACATCTCAAATCCACACACATCATGTCTTTTGCATACTTCAAGAACATAACAGCCTTAATTCCAAGGAAACACTGTTTCCACAAATACACACGCCTGTGTTCATAAGTCATGGAAAAAGTTCCACTCATTAGCACAATTTTAAGCTCAATCACTTCTTCTAAGAATCCATGCAGCAAAACTAATCCATACGGACTGCGTCTGGGGGGAACTTGATTTGTTAACCTATCACACTGAATACATTCAAGTTGTTCCGTTCCATTCCCCCTTCTACAGTTACGCTCCCTGTGCAGACTTACAACTGCACTTAGGAAAACTGCTTTAGACATTGCCAAAATGAGAAGAGGATGTGTTAGTCTGACCTTCGCCTGCCATTCTCTCTCTCTTGCTTCTGCATTTCTTCGTAGAGCAGACAGTTCCAAAATCTCCTTATTTAAAAATTTATTCTGGGTCTTGTAACCCTGAAGATTGTCCTGCGGGTAAAAAAACCAAAGCTAACTGTATTTTTCATCAGAATATCTTATAAACAGCACATGTCTACCTGAGAAACTTCGCCTCAGAATACAGAACAAGGACTTACCATTAAATATATCAAGCCAAACACTATTTTTAGCTCTCACGTGAGTCAAACAGATGCCAAATACAGCAGAGCGCTGTACAGGGTGGCGCTGTTCCTCACCTGCTTTCCTTCCAGGGCTACACTCTCAGTAGAAGACAGCTGCCTTACCCGACCCACTCAGCTCCTGGCTACAAATACTGCCTCTGAAACCTGAAGCTGTGGGATGAGGGAATGTTGGTACCCTCCCAACACTACAATACTCCCACACTCCAGAGCCTCTACCAGCTTTGCTCTGCTTGGTGACAAGACCATGGAGTTGTAGTTCCAATGCTATTTTCTAGAACTTCTCAGGCTCATAAACAGGAAAGAAAATGATGAATGTTTACACATTTTATATGACTCATTTGTATCCCAAATCCCTTGGAATGCTAATCAATTTGGAATACAACATTTACTCAAAGGCAAGAAATCATGTTTAGAGCACAGTGGCTAACTTCAATAATTCCAGCGTTTTCCTCTTGCTCTTACTTTTTCCTGTTTCTTTGATTATTTGTCCCATCACTCCTCCTCCACACCAATGATTAAGTTACTCAAAGCATGGGACACTGTACCATAGATGTACAGACCAGCTCAAAGTATAAAGTCCTGTTCAGATTGCCACATAACAGTTCCAAGTGTAGATTCCAAACAGAGAAAGCCTCAGCTGATGTGTACCTTGGAGAACTGCTCTAATGATCTCCTTAAACAGTATAGCAGACTACAAAGTAGTTTTTACAGGGAGTAGAGATTCCCCTACCCATCAAGACAGAGATAGTGCTCTTACTTTTAGCCTGTCCAGTTCCTGTAGTTCCTTATTAGTACAGGTGGCCATGGAAGTATTTACCGCTCCGCTTTGAGAGGATGTGTTATCCTCACACTCGCTGAGTTGACGAGAGAGTTTCATGATCACCTCATCTTTAGCTTGGATTGTTTCCATCAGCATACCCAGTTGCTCGTTGAGCTCTCCAACTTTACATTTCAGATTCTTTACTTCCTGCTGGAGATTATCTTTTTCCAGATTTAACTTCTCAAGCTGGTTGTTGAGACCCAAAATCTGGTCATCTTTTTGGTGCAACAGCTCTAATTTGTCTTTGGGAACCCCCTCACAAAGACGGCTTGCAAAGTACTTATCGTACTGGGAAGATCGCACCGTTTGCTGCAGAAGTCGCACGAGTTCCTGAGAATGAAGAAGAAAATATTCCAGTGGAGTCTCGAGTTTCTATGTTTTGTAACTTAGAAATCTGGTATCAGGCAAAGGAAAGCTTCGGAATGGGTTTTGCTTCTGAATCATCAACAGATGATGATTCAAAAAGACCTCATGGTCATATTCTAAGGAAAAAAGGAAACACTTACCATAGAATGGTTTGGGCTGGAAGTGACCTCAAAGCTCACCCAGTTCCAAGCCCCTGCCCCAGAAAGGGACACCTTCCACTAGACTAGGTTGCTCCAAGCCCCATCCAACTTGGCCTCAAAAACTCACTTACATGACATGATTCCTAGCAGGCTACCACCTTACAATGACGGACCATATGGATGGCTTAAATTGGAAGAGGGCTTAAACCTCAAAAATTAACAGGTGAACATTAGAGAAAAGGGAAGCATAAGTAATTGCTCTCTTCCCTAAGAGATGCAGAGAAATTAAAAGAAACCAAAACATGCTGCTTTACTGAAAAAGAAGTCTTTAGAGGAGTGTTTACAAAGTCCTGCCATAGAATCAGCCACGCAATTAACTGACTTGCAACAAGGGAGGAAAGGAGTTTCTGCTGTCCTTTTGCAAAGACCACACTGAAGGCTCTGAGCTAGAGCCCTTTTTTCAAAACATATCTATCTAACAATTTTACTGCTCTCAACTTCTTTTCCCTCACATTACAAAAGGACAAACAAGTATCTTTGCTCATGGGAATGCACAGATACCCCTTAACATGAGTAGAAATTCTTTCAGATAAAACCAAGGTATTTAATAAATCTGAATCATGAGGACACACAAGCATGAACACTATATGAGGGCAGTACTACATGCACAGATTTATGGTTAAGCCTATTGTTTATAAAACCATTGGGCGTTCCCCGGCCTTCCCCTCCAGACCTAAAAGAATCAAAAACCAGCCATCCAACCAAACAGAAAAGGACCTGGAAGAAGTTGTTCCTCAGGAATTGCACGTACTACTGCCAAAAGAAGCTGTGATTATCTGCCAGGATCCTGGCAGACACTGACAAAGCCAGCTTCAGAGCATAAGGAAGATAGGTAAAGCAAGTTAATGAACATCATGCCTATCAAAGTTTCGTTCAGAGATCTGATCTTCAACAAATGTAAAACTCAGTTCTTGTATCAAGAGTTTCTGTAAGCAAAGGTTCATGTAGCACTATTATTTTATAACAAACAGCCAGGACTTAATGCAGTTAGGTGGCCATAAAGGGTAAACTCACTACCATCTGCCAGAGCCCTTTGCTTTTCTTCACTTTGCCTGAAGGCATGATTACCTTTTGGCTCAGAAGATCTTTCTTTAGCTTTTCCAACTCCTCTTGCTGGCTTTGATACTTCAGCTGCAGTTCAGAAACTAGTTTGTTCCCATTACCAGCATACCACTCGGTTGGAGAAGAGTCACTGCTGTTCCGGTTTTTGCTTGATGCAATCATGTCTTTTAACGGGCGCCTTGTTTTGTGGGGAATGCGGCCAAAATCGAATGGAAAAGCTGAACTAGTCAGTCCTGCATGAAACAATTTCTTCTAGTTCGGTTCACTTTGTAAAAAGGCATTTCAAAGCATTCAGATTTTCTTTTAAAAATACGCTCATTAAAATTAGTCTCTAAGCAGCATTTAAATAGCCCAATACAATAGTGTTAAACATTCCTCATTTTCCAAGTCGCTTCCTTTGGTGGGAAAAATACATAGCTCAGTTCTTCTCCTCTCACACATAAAAGATTTAGCTCATAAATCAATACTTGTGAAATGAGACATGAAGAGAACTTTACAATTCATTACAGAAAATAAAAGGTACCCTTAACTATGGCAAAGGAAACATTGCTTTATAGAATGAACAGCTCAGAAGCAATCAGAGCAAAACCATCAGTGATATCACAACATACTGCTCTTGAAAGAGGCAGAGCAAGGTTCCACCTCCATTTATATAACCACGGGAGTATTCTTGGAGAGAAGGATGCTTTCTAACAGGCTGACTCAATTGGATGTCACCTAAAGTGCTCTTAAGGAGCTGTAAGATGTCTTCACAAGGTTATTCCAGACACTCCTTTAATATGAGAACCAGCTGCAAAGTACAGATGAACCATCGCTGCATATACATCCATACTTTCTTCCCCCAGTTCAGAAGCAACCCAATATATCACGTATTTATGTACTCCATATCCCAAAGACAAATGGGCTACACTCAACTAAAGCCCCAACATTTCCCTTCATCTTGCAACTTAGCAACTCAAGAGTAAAAACTAGAGCTGGTAACATGCTCAGGGAACCTGAAGCAATGGATAACGAGGCTTCATACTTGTTCTGTTGTATCTGAATGGCAGGTGACTCCAAACACATCATAAGGAATTCAACTTTTTAGAAGAATTTACAGAGCTGTGCATGTGGTTTGTGAAGAAAAGATAATCTTCCACCTATTTCCTGGAGACAGACATAATGTAGTACACTGTACTAAAGAAGGGAAGGCATACGGTCCCCTTCCTTCCTCTCACTTCTACCTTTGCTTCCTTCTGCCAGGTGCTTCCTCTTTTCTTCCAGGGCCATCGAGTCCTCTAAGTCTTTAGGGGTTGGGTCCAGCATTTCCCACTCCTCAGTGGTATAAAATATGCTCCTGCGGTTTTCGGTATTTCCTTTTCTTAAAGAGGACATTGAATTCCTTGAAAAGACAGCAGGAAAAGAGACAAAGATTTCTCCACTTTGTATTAGTTTGATAAAGGGGTTTTCAAGACAAATTCTGCAGTTCACAAACAGTGCAAACTAAAAATAAGCTACACCACAGCCATAAGCAATACCAAACAAAAGCTCACAGAAAATAAAGCATATCCTACTAAACAGCACCTGCTATCGACAGGGCTGTGATTCAAGAACACGATTATTTTGCTTTAGCAGGGTATTAATATCTAGGAGACCATCGTGTCATCTTCTGGTTTATCCTTTTTTTGGCAGTGGGGAAAACAACAAAACAAAATTAAGATTTAGAAGCAGCATCTTCTGTATTGATCAGTTACTGTAGCTTAGAATTTCAGGATAACTACGAAGCATTAGACAGACCAGCATGCAGTCAAAACCCATATAATGTTACAGCTTCACAGTCTGGATTAACATCAAACTTTGCAACATCCAAGAGACCTGCTGTAGCTGAATCCCTGATGACAGACTCCTTAGCAGTTTGTCTTTCCTAAGGTGGAACGTTGCCAATTATCTGCAAGAACATTTCAGAGGCAACCTCTAACTCCAGCCAGATCTTTCTATAGGAGAACAATAAGTTTTGTGAACAGGATGAGATGACCCTACCCAGCTTTCCCCATGACCATCACGCAGTCAGAAATGTTCAAGTCCACACTTGAACATTAATGCAGCTCAGTATTGTAAAGTCTTTGCTCAACTAGAGAGATTCTGAACACATATGAATCAATTTGAGATTTTAGGTATAAAGTTGGAAAGGTACTTAGCATCTCATCATTTTCTACCTAGTCTGCGTAAGATGGATTCTTTCAGTCAATCACACAAATGTACTTTCACTCAATCTGCCACGTTCTCTCTTCTTAGTCTTTAAACCTGAAGCAGAAAGTAGCTCATATTACCCCTTCAGGATCCAACGCAGTCTTTCAGCTGCATTAGGGATTTAACATCTAATCTGAATCATTACTCTGTGCAAAATTCCTATAGCCTGGGAACTGATAAATAAGTACAATTAAAAAGTAATCCTAGAAGTTCTTCATAAAAACTATTTCAACAATCAATCTGCAAACTTTGCAAAGATTGAATTACACTACACCTTGGGTCTTCTTCCAGAAAGAAGCACAATTTCTGTTGGGGGCAAGAAGCCACACTTCACTGTTCAGACCTTCCATTCAAATTAAACAGCTATAATTGGGTGATGACTGATTTATCTCCTAAGGCACCCAAAGCTAGTAAGTGCCACCTAGCACCTTTATAGCTGTCCTCTGAATAGCAGCTGACCTCTTAGCATGCAGCTCCACAACTGCCCTTGGTCAGCTACAGCATTTGAAGCCCGTCTGAACACCCCTTCTGAAAGTCTGAACACTGCAAGAAACAGAAGTCCAATGACTTCAAGTAAAGCTTCTTCAAAACCTGCTGTTCAGTCCATGAATGATCCTAGCTGGGGCCTAATAAAAGATATAGCTTAATAATAGATATACATAGCTCAAAAACCAAAACAACCCACAGAAGTAAGAAAAATAATGTCAGGAGATACTTGAAATGTTATTTTTCCCAGGAACATTTGAACAGGACAGATGAACCACTGCAGCTGAACAGCTCCAGAGAGAGTGGAACGGAGGAGGATGGGATTTAACCTGAAAGAGCTTCAGTGTTAAATTTGCTTACATGTTTATTCCCAGATATCTGCAAGGATCTACAAGCCACCAGGACCACAGATGCACACAGAGAAAGGCCAGCTCCTGAATACTGTGCTACAATACCTGGGATACTGCCACCAGAAGCATTTCCCTCCCACTACAAGTGCTTCCCAACTCTCAATGCCACTGATGCTTTAACAAACAGCAACAAGGCAACACTGTGCAGCTCCCCCTAACACTGCCCTTTCTACCCAAACTTCCCCAAAGCATCTCGCCTGAAAAGAAAAACGTATATTCAAGGAAAAAGTTCTAAAAAGCCAGGAACTCTCATTCCAAGTATACAGAATTCACCTAACATAAATCATTTCATGCTACTGTCCTTCCATTATGACCAAATTTAAGTTCTACCAAAGCAAAGTAGTTTCAAACCCATGAACCCATACAAGACTACCAGTTTAAACACATGTAAGGACATGTAGTAACAGGATTCACACATTGCTTAATCCAGCCATGTGCCATCCTTTCTGGAACTTAAATGATAGTCTGCACAGTACCCAAAGCCAACAACGCTGCATAACCTCTCAGATCTCTGTGCTTAGCCAGAAAGCTTTAAAAAGAATCTGTTTAACTCAGAATGACATTTTACTTGCAGCTCAGGAAGGACATGGTCTAGTTAGTTACAGCTACCGCTCTGCTTTGTGATCTGCTCTCTAATAGCACTGTAATATCCTCTGACTAGAAGCAAATAATTAGCAGCTCCACTACACAGTGAAGACTGACACCAGTACTAGCTGAGAACACAACTCCCAGATCCCTGCTTAGGGTCAGAAAGCAAAACCATCACTAGGAGTGTGTTTCACAACTTGAGTCTCCCTTTCAGGCATCAGTAATGCTACACAACAATATTCATCTATGCCCTTCAAACAAGTAAGCAGAATAAAGAAACAGTTTACTTGAAGAGATACAGTCCAACATAGTGACCTACCAACCACCTTTAGTTCTTCTAAAAAGCCCTGCCTTCACATACACACAGCCTTCAGTAGGAAACAGTCTCTGTTAGCAACTATCAATCTCATGATAACTCTTTCTCCCATATTCCCAACTTACTTGATTTCGGTACTCCATTGTTTAAGCGAGAAATTGATGGCACTTGGTTGGACTGGCGCAGGTTGGGAAGCTGCTTGTTCCCCCACCAGGTCTGTAGGAGAAGTCTCCACAGCTAGAATATTTCTAGCTCTCTCTGCTGAAGCATTTTGGCTTAGGACACTCAAATCTATGTTAACAACAAAGAAAAATAAAAAAGAGAGAGAAAGAGAGAAAAAGAAAATAGGCAAAACTTTCAGTAAGTCAAAGAACAGCGGCTATACAAAGTCCTATTCTACTAAGCCTGCTAGTAATGTGCTAGAAACGTAGCTAGGGGTTTATTTTAAATTGCAACCCAACTTCATTAAATGCTCTGTTCAAATGAACTTTAGAAACAGCAAAGTATTCTCCTCAGCGAGCTCTCACCACAGCCACATCCTTCTGAGAACAGGACTTACATGATGCTCATGAAGCGTTATGAGTGATTTATGATCTCAGCCAATGTTGATTCATCTGCCTTAAGCAGCTACAAAGCCATAAAAATTAGCCATAAAAACAAGCTCAGGCCTGTCAAAACTCCTAAGTCAGAAACAGTGCCAGAAGAATACTCTGAGACAGCTTTTGGGGTGTGCTTCATCCTAAAAGTGGCAATGCTGCTGCAAGTCAATGAGCTTTACAGGCTTGAGCCAGCTCTGTGCAAATCCAGCCTGAGCATTCCCAGAGCCAAGAACATTAACATGGGCACTGCAGACACCTCAGAGTCCTGCTGGGTCCATGAGGATTTACTAGCTCTGGTTAAGCTGAATGCAGCTACACTGAAATTCATCCAGCCCAAGTCTCTGGTGTACAGATGAGGCACAGAGCTGCGCAGCTCAAGCCCAGCACTGCACACACGCCAGCAAACTCATGGAGGCTCTGAATGGCTTCCCAGCAACCAGCCAAAAAAGAGCTAGTCCTGAGCCAGAGCTAGTCAAGTCCTGAGGATCCAATCTGATCCAACAGTGCTATCCAAGTGTCCAATACACTACACTGTCCAACAGAGTGTATAAGCTACAGTATATATGTCACTTCAGTGTTTCCATTACCCTGGATAGCTTGCTTTCTCCCTACCCCTCCTCTCCAGCAGGCAGAGGGAATAGGAAAAATATGGGGTGTACTATGAACAGCAAAAGCTTTATAGAGAAGCATCAAGAGGCTTACAGCCTTCCACAAACCCTCTGAACAGGTGAGTTAAAAGTAAGCTCAGACATAATTTTCAGAGTCTTCTCCATGTCATTCACAAAGTGATAAAATGGATTAAAACATTTTGAGAAGACTTTCTAATGTAACTGCTGACTCCAGTCTCAAGTAACACACTGACAGGTTTCTGACTTCAATGATTCTCTGCAGGAAGGGAAAAACCCTGGGAAATCAGTGTCCTGTTTTATCACTGGTGAGCCTTTCAGCCTTGGTTCTGATGATTACTTGGCACAAGCAGCAAGCCCATCTTTAAGCAAGCTGATAGCTCCTTTTATTTAGGCCATACTGAAGATCAGAAGTAGACAGAACATTCTGTGATAAAGAATAACAAACATAAAAGATCAATGTTTCAAACCCTTGGAAAATGGTGTCTGAAACAGAAGTATATCATGTCACTTTTCAAATACAGGTACAAATTACACCTTGACTTATTTTATGAACAGTGCTGATAGAAACTTCTGCAGTGCCTTATCAGCCAAACTAAACTCCAAATTCTTTTGGACCTTGGCTGTTTGAGCTCAATACAATTTCACCAAATCAGATAAAAATTCTGATCACAGTCACTGTTTGATGAAGGGAATTTAGGTTTGCACTAAACCCAAACAAAAACCAAGCAAAAACCACAACTCATGCACCCCCACAAGAAAACCCACACCAGAAAACTCTGGGCACCCAAAACCAGGCTGGAATACCAACATTCTGTTTGTTACTTACAGCTTGTTTCATCTTCTACCTGCATGATCTGACAAGACTACAGAATTTCTTTCTAATATGTCCCAGGTGAATTAATGGCTCAAGAGCTAAATTGCTATCAATGCATTTCCTCCAGCAGACAGGCTAAGCACTCTGGCTGAAATCCTCTGACTTCCTGAGGCTGCTCATTGCCTACATGGGCCAGCTGACCCATTAGAGGTAGGGACTACATAACAGTTACAGCCCAAGAGGAACGTGGTTACTAATGCAGCCACCACCAAAAAAAGTAATCTTGTTTTGAACTCCTTTCAAAACACAACCATTTCATAAATACATCACATACCACTTTCACTAATGCAAGTTGAGAGGCAAGGAATAGCATAATTAAGAATTGAGACAAAACCTACAACAGCATTTGATCAATGCCAAGGGGAAAAAAAATCCCATATTCTATAAAGAATAAATCTTTATATATTCTATAAAGAATAAATTTACGTGACTTCCATGGTAATGAGGCAGCTCCATGACAAATGCTACAGAATCTTTTTGGTAACAGTGGCTTTCCCAAAGCCCACTTTGAAAAATGTTTTAAAGTATTTTTTACTGCCTTGAATACTCTAAAACTTGTCAAGCCTGTCCATAGAGCAGGGATGGGTGACATGGCAAAATGGGCAAGGCTACAACGAGCAATTTGATTTCTGTACTGAAGATAGACTACTTCCCCATTTAAAGCACTAGTGATAACATCTGTACTCAAGCACTAGCAAAACAAACCAATTTCTATGCTCCAGTATAGAGCACATGCAAAATGCAATTCACAAGACACATACCTTACTCATCAACAAGGATTTAGAGCCCTAAGAGTCCCCCAACTCTATAGGCAACTTCAGGAGTACAGGGAGAGTAGGTTAACATCACATTGTGCCTAAGCTCCGGGGGAAGTAGCACGAACAAGAAAAACATAGAGATTTGGGGCCAAGTTACATGTTTTAGCTGGCCTCATCCAACACTGCTGCAAAAAGAGGGCAGTTCTGTCTAATCCTTTATTCTGGCTCCCTGTATTTAACCACCGTGTCTTGTTTCCTCCCTTCCATCAGCTCTGGAAGTCACCTGATTCCACAGTAAATATATTCCACTCTTCAATTTAGCACAAAACGGAAATGAAAAATAAAACCTTCCTTTTCAGCTAACTTTGAACTCAATCAACTCAGCACAGGGTCAGACAAACCACCAAACACAAAAAGGGAGACTACATAGCAGAGAATGAGAGGCGGAAGGTAGAAAGGCAATAGCTTGAAAAAGCAAAAGCTTGTTACCCTTCCCAACGCTGCAAGCTCTTAGATTTCTGCACACAAATACATACGTTCTTCCAACTCATGGTTTGACAAGCTGATAACCACTGTCTGCTGCCTGAAAGATGGCCTCAAACCATCTCAGCTGAAATTCCCAACAATTCTCTTGGGCTGTTCCTGGCGCTTATCTGTCCCTACAATAAACAGCTTGAGGAAGTGGCACTGGCCAAGAACTAAGCTGGAGAAAAAGATGCTTCCTGCCAGCTATGCTCCCTGCACTAGCCCAGGGAAGAGTGAGACTAGCACCAGTGCTAGATTAAGGGAGAGCCAGGCATTTCTTTAAGCAGTGACTACCTGCTAGACTGTGTAGTTGAAACATCAAGCTGAGCCCCTACAAAAACACATGCTCTCAAACCAGCTGTGGTTAAGCAAGCAGCCAGAAGCAAACTGCTCTCAAGTGAAAGCAGTAAACTGGGTTAGAGGACAATCGTGCAACACAGGACTGAACTAGGGGAGGGGACATAAGGGTGGGGAAGAAGACAGCTTAACATTTCTGGTTTTAAAGTATGAACAAATTGAAATCAACAAAATTAGTCTGTTGATGAAATATGTCTGACCTCAAGACTCTGTTCAAACCCAAGAGAGCTTCACTAATGTCTAACTCGGCACAGAACAGGACTTCGTGCAGTCTTATTTATGGATATCAGAAATCAGCAAGCAATCCATTTCTGTAATGGTTCAAGAATGAAACAATTCAGAAGTTCCTGTGCAACAGAATAAAACCCACAGAACTCCACTTGTATAGTACACTGATACGTTTTTACAACTGTGATACTAGCCAAAAGTTACATTTTCCTTGGCTAAAGGTATTACAGAGACTGAAAATACAGAGACTTCCAATTTTTAAAGGCAGGAAATTATTATCACAGTCAGATAGATCCTTTTTGGGGAATGAAGTATGGTCACTCAGAATGCAAATATACCTGTTCCCATTAAAAACTGGAGTTTACACCACAGGACACTTAACATACTAAAAGGTGTTAAGATATTGCTGGCACTAAAAAGATAACTTATCTAAACTGTACTTTGCCACTTAATAGGACTATTCCATTTCACTTCATTTCTAAAAATCTGTTTTTAAAGAAATCAACAGGTTTCATAAGAGAAAGGAAATCACATATAATTACATTTACGTTAAACAATTTTAGCATCATCAACATATGCAAACTTTACAGTTAGTTGATAATGAGATGCAACAAAGATCTCTACGCCAGTGCTGTACCCTGTACTCATTAACTGACACTGAAAACAAACATGCAGGCTGTCTTTATTCACATTTTCAACCTACCAGGGTTGTCTTTGGCAACAAGACCTTTGGAAAGGTCACTTGGTGTAGGGGACATGCGGCTGTCCCTTTTTGCTGCGTCAAGGTTGTTACAGTATTCCCACCTCTTCTGTTGAAGTTCCTGAAGCCAGTAGGTCATATCCTGACGAGTTGCAGCCTACAACACAAAGAACCAGAGCACTGATGAGATCACTGCATATCTTTGGTATATGAGCACAGTAATTCCAAGTACAACAAAAAACCCCAACACAGATCACAAGCAGACCATCAACGTGTCATCAACCAAACCCAGTATGATTTAAAAGAAATACACAGCAATGTACTAAGTGCAAACCTCACATCCCCAGTGGGCATGCCAAATCCACTTGCCATTTAAAGTAGTCACATGTTTGGGGTTTTTTGCTCCAGTTCTACATTCAAACATTAGAAAACGCAGCAGCAGCTTACATTTTTTGCACAAAGTGTTGTTTAAATACAAATACAAATCTCTATTATGGGGGGGGAAAAAAGGTCCATACACACCCAGGACAGTTCCCACTCTCTTTTCTAAACTTGGTTTATTACCAGCAGAAACCAACAAATTAATAATGCATTGTAACACCTCCTACTTTAACAACTAAATCTACATACTGCATTACTTGATGAGCCCATGAGCTAACAACTTCTATAGGAAGGTCATATTGAAAACAACAAAAACCCCAACATGAATATTTAATCTGCAAGCTTGCAGTTATTCACATGAAGAGGTAATGAGTGAGCAAGAATTCAAACGCTTCTTTAAGCTTCAGTAAGAATCACAGCTTTAAGATTCATTCCAAAGGGTGTCAAATGGCAGGCTATCAACAAGAGACTAAGTGCTGGTAACTGACACTGCAGGTGCTTGCTTGGAAACTTCATTTTCCCGAAGTTAACACTTGGGAAGAGACACCCACCCAAGTGGCTTGTAAGCACAGGGTGCCTACCTTTTAGCCAGTCTGTCTGCTACCTTCTCCCAAAGTGCTTGCTGGCATTATCATGGAAAAAAACCTCATTAATTGGGCAAATGACTGTGTTTACTCTTTAAAGACACTTAATTTCTAATAGCTTCTTGCTCTGTTTATCACAACTAAAGAGGCTGCAGGGCATAGCTGCAAAAGAAAGAAGAGCAACAAACAACTCAGATTTCCTGACAAAGGAAGCCCAGTAAGTGCTGCATGAAGCTCACAAATGGCACAGATCTGTCTCCATTTTTGATGAGAACACTTTTGAACTGGTCAAACTGAAGATCCATTTACCATCATATTTTGACCTTGAGAGCTGTTAATTACAAGACAGAGCATAAGCAATGAGGCAAACAAGACCTGATGCTTCCCAAGGGTGCTCTCCCCGGCTCAGCAACCTGCCAGCTTCGTGCTTAGCAATCCTGAAGAGAGATTTTTATATTACAATTTGGCCTTTTGTACCTGTATGAGCTTCAAGATCCATAATCTACAGCAAATGGCTTCAAAGCAAGGAGTGCTTGTGCAAGGAAGTTCATCAGAAATCAGACAAAGACACTCCCCTATTTCTAGCACAAAAGTATTTCCTTTGGAGTTTTATCTGGTGGCACGTCTTCATTTCTGGTACATTCCCATTAGGCAGACTTGCACACAGCCCTTGTAAAGCAATGTTTTACTGTGCTCCAGCAGAAAACCACCAAGTCGAAGAGTTTCCACTGACACAGGATGCAGTACTTAAGTGGTTCTTGAGTTCTATGTTCTACCGCAACATAGCTAGTGAGGCAATTCACCTGTGGTCAACCTAAGTTATACCTACAATTAACTCCTGCCCATGACTAGTTCAACTTAAAAGAGCCTTTCCCACAATTTACCCCACTGTCTTCTCCCCAAAAGTCTTTGAAAAACCATGACTAGATTTTATTGCAGTTACTCCTTGCTGTTGCTTTTAAACTCCCATTGCACTTGCTTTCTGCTGAGCAGCACATGCATGTCCTCAGTTCACAAGCGATGCCACTGTTACTGGGTCAGGCAGAAGTTATGATCCTTCTGTATAAAACAGGAGAGCAAAGCAGTACAAGTTTCTCACCCCCCATCTTAAGTAATCTTCCCCAAGAATTACTGGGTGCCCTGCTGCTGCACCTTGCCTGCCACTGTGCCTTCCTTCCCATACACTTCTCACAAAGTTTTCCACTCTCTTTGAATAGCTTTTGCTGAGTTTATACAGGCACCTCACTTATTTACTTTACAAGTAAAGGAGTATCCTGAGAACCTCTGTGGAGTTTTGTTTAAACAAAATTAACCTTTGAAGCTGGTGGTTTGAAATGGACTTTTTTTCCCAACCACACAGAGATTATTTTAAGTCTTGCCCTTCCCCTACTCCTACACAGGAGACAAATTTGCAAACATGTTTTTAACTCACCTTACCTGTCAACAAAAGGAGCACTTCCATGCTGCTTAAACGGTGGAAAATCACTATTATTTACTTCAACCCATTTCCCTGTATTCCCTCACTAAGGATGATGCAGGAACTACCTTCTCATGATGCATACATGACAAACAGAAGAATCATTTGGGGAAAACAACTACTGGCTGGCATCCTCTACCTGGCCCCACTGGTGGAACACATATGCCAATATTAAACACTTTCAGGAAGAGTCCAAAGAAACGCAACAAGCAGACCTGTTATTTCGAGGGAACTCATCAAAACTCTTGCCACAATCCCTCTCTGAACGCACACTTTCCCACCAGCTTTTTTTGTAAGAGGGATCACCACCAGAAAGCTGCATTTCTGAACATTTACCAATTCTGCTATGCCCAAACCACATGTTTGGAGCCAGAAGGGTTTTATTTGGAGGGCAGCCCAATTTTTAGCTAAAGCATTGCAACCATTAACCAGCAAGTTTAAAACACAGATCACCTTCACTGCTGAGCTACCTCCTAAACTGAGTTAGGCCCTAATGGTGCTATGTCCTAACGCAATACTGTTTAAACCGAAGCACCGCGTTATTAATCACTGCCACATCCTTAAAGATTACTGAAAATTCAAATAAAAGCTCCTAAAAAGTTCTGATTTCAGCAGGTTTGGGCTCCAAAATCTCCCATGTCTGGAGTGCTTACAACTTGGCCAATAACCTAGAAGTTTTTGTCCTTCACAAGTCTAAACAATCTGTGCTGCCTTCTCCTCCCAGTTCACCCCTGTTCACAAAGAAGCGACCACATACACGGTCTATCATCACTGGCCGTTGTTTCTTTGTTTCAAAAGTGAATTGTGTCACTACAAGACATTGCTTTAAATATCAATGAGAACTGACGCCTTTGTTCATTTATGTATTTTCATAATGCTAATTCTTTTCTCCCCTTGTGACAGACCTTACTGTGCAAACACAGGCAAACACTTTACTGTATTAATAGCATTCTATCTTACAGCAAGTGTTTGCAGGATCAGGTCCTCTCCATGAAAATATTCTCAATCATAATCTATTCCTAATTCATGAAGTACACAATTTTCTCTGCTACTTTACCTGAAGTGGTGGTACCTATTATGTATTTTAAACAGGAAAGGTTTTCCAGACTTAGCTTCTTCTAATGTACTTTGATTTTTGGAACTGTATAGAAAAGCTACAATCATGCAAGTGCCAGGCTGGCTATCTACGTTTCTGCACTGTGAACAATTCGCCTTATTTGCTGTAAAGGCTACAGTATATTTTTCCTGAAATAGTTACCAAATTGAGAAACAAAGTCTAAGCGTATCATAGAGTCCCCAGCTCCCATTAAACGACAAAGACTGAGCAATTCAAATGATGAAATCATTACATTAAGAAAAAACCCAAGGCATTATGAAGAAATCGTGCATTCCTCCACAGCACCATCATTGCAATCTGGAATTCCAGTTGCTTATTTCTTATTGCTCTTCTCAGCTGATAATACTGAATGGGAAAGACCAGATCACAAGATCTGGAAATTCTGAACAAGAAGCAAATTGAGGAAAACAAGGCATGTGAGTTACAGGATGAAGACAACGTCTGACTTGACTTTATTCCTCGTGCTGTCTGTGTAATGTTTTCTTGATAAATTAAATCATATTTGTTTTCAAAAGGGGCCAGCTCTGTCAAGGGGGCTGGGAGTTGTTTGGTTTTTGTTATTTGGTTTTTCAGTTTAACATCTTGAATTCATTCTTAATTCTATGTCTACCTAATTTAGTTGAAAGACGTTTTTAAAGGCCTTAACTATCATGTCAGGTAGCATAAAATTAATTCCAGCTGCAAAAGCCTTATCCTCTGGTGAATTACAGACCAGTTTTGGTTGGAAGAGACCTTCAAAGGCCCATTCTAATTACATGGCCACAAAAGGCCTGTTGGACCTTAAGAGCACCTAGTTCCAACCCCCCTGCCATGGGCAGGGAAACTTCTTATGATATGAACTCCTATCCCTAGCACTTTCAGGGACAACCACATGGCTGCTTCAGGGCGAGCATTGTAACAATACCAGAAGATACAGAACTGTGTTTTCTGCCAATTACAGGAATGACCTTGACTCCCATCACTGGCACCTTTTCTCAATCCCTGCAAGAGAAACATGAAAAGAGCTTCAGCCTATGCAGATTCCTTCCTAAGGAGTACAGGAAGAAAACCGAGTACAAGAAGCAGGGGCAGAGCAGTAAATCACAGCCTAAAAGTACCAAGAAAAACATGAAAAAGTAAACTGTTTCCTCCACTTGCACCTGGCTGTTGAGTCTGACTTGTATCTCCATGACTCCAGAAGACACTCGAAGCTGCTGCTCGATCACCGTTTGTCAGACTGAGTACTTACTACACAGGTAGCATACACTGTTGTCCACTATAATCCTAATCCTGAATTACAGCTTTCTCAACAAAGGCCCTCCTATTTGAAAAGAATCCTTTAAGCAAGACCCGCATTATGCATTTTCCTGGAGACTGCCACACAAAAAACATTAGATACTAATTAAAACCAAGCAAAACACCCCCTTCAAACTATCAAAAATCAAAGCTTAGACCAAGACTACAGTTTAACTTCTGTACAAGGCCATACAGGCCGATATATGATTTTAATTATGGTTACACAAAGAAAAAGGTAGCTTTTACACACAATTTCATGCAAATCTACTGAGTTTGCTTTTCCTTAACCAAATAAAGTCATTATTGTATTACTGTTCCAGTTAAACAACTTATTGTTTAGTAAAATAATAAGACCACCAAAAGGGTGCTCAGGCATTGGAACAGGCTACCCAGGGCAGTGCTGGAGTCACTGTGCCTGCAAGCGTTCACACACTGCGTGGACGAGGCCCTCAGTGCCATGGGTGAGTGGTGGCCTTCGCAGTGCTGGGGTAAAGGTTGGACTGGATGAGTTTAAAGGGCTTTTCTAACCTGGCTGAATCTATGATTTAATGATTCCTTATTCTGACACTGCTCTACAGCCTCAGCACTCATCATCGCGCAAATCCCCTCTGTGAAGTGAGTGTATATGAAAGATCTTTTTCCAGTATTTAACAGGAAGTTCTGCTGGTTTATGGATGACTGGATTATTCTCTAAAGTTAAGGATGTCGAAAAAAAACCCAAAACCCCAAACCAGAACACTCCTTTCACATGTAAATTCACATTCAGTGCACAAAAACATTCCTTGTGGTAAATGTCTGCCTTAGTAGCAATCAAAAATAACAGATGCTCAGCAGAAATCATTTCTTCTTCACTGCACAGGAATTGTCTCCTTTTGTTGTTTCGCTTTTCGGTTTCCCTTAGGCATGACGATAAAGGAAATCCTAAGATTTACCCCTTGCCCTACAACAGTCTGAGTCCTTGCAAAGACAACCCGATAAGCAGCCTCTGCTACCATCAGGAAACATTTCTCCCTCCTCCTCCCCTTCCTTCCTCCCAACGCAGTCTAGATGGAGACTTCTGCCATACACCACGTTTTCAAAATAAACACCCCCAAGTGAAAAGCAGCCGCTGCCGCTCGGCTCCCACACCCACAGACCCCAGGTTTCCTTGGGAATACGTTTTCAACCCAGCCGCTTCCACCAGGGCAGCTAGCCCATCCTGCTCCCACAGGACCCTGCTCGCCAGAAGCGTTTTCTTCCCCTTCGGAAGAGCGCAGAACTAGAGAGGAAAACAAAACGAAACTAAAGCCGGGGACAGCCTGGTATTGCCTTCTCGTCGGACGGCACACGAACGCAGCGGGGCCAGTCCCGCTCCGGAGGCGCTGGTTCCGCCCGAGCTTGAGAGGGGACGGCCGGACACCTCCTGCCCCGGCCTGCCTGCGCTGAAGGGACAGGGAAAAGGGACCGAGGACGGGGCCGGTTCCCGCCCGGGCCTACCTTGAGCACGGCGACGGCGCCGCTGGGGCTGTGCACCTCGAAGGCGGCGGCCTCGTCCCCCGCGGCGGCAGCGCCGGCCTCGGGCTGGTGGTAGCTGAAGCAGGCGGAGGCGATGTCGAGGTGCCCGAGGGGCAGCGCCTCCTGCGGCCCCTTGAAGTAGTAGAGGTAACAGCGGCGGGGGTCGAACACGAACCAGCGGCTGCGGAAGCCGCGCAGGGGGCCCTTGCCCGACAGCTTCTGCAGGTAGCCGCACAGCTTTGGGGCGCCGGGGCCGCCCTGCTCCCCCGACGGGCCGCCCTGCACCCCCGCCGGGCCGCCGGCCCCCGCCGGGCTTTCCTCCCCCTCCGAGCCCGCCGCCGGCATCGCCCCGGCACCGCCGCCGCCTCGCC
>JANRGW010038817.1:0-33453 GCA_024733675.1 Psilopsiagon aymara | reverse complement strand
GGCCACAAGTTAAAAACACAGTGCTGCACCACCTACTAAGAAGGAGAAAAATGACTGCTACTGCTGAACCCAGGACACCCTCTTTCCAAATTAACTGCGCCCTGTACCCTGAGTTTAGTGTAGCAGCTCTTTAAGATGTGAATCACCTTCCTTTAAGTCACTGTCCAGTTCCTTGCACAGAAAGTCACATGATCTTTTAATTGCCACTGTGAAACAAATAATTTATAAGATAAACTGACTTTTAGTTTAAGAAGTCCAGTAAGCTGTAACATTCTTTTTCTGGAAGAAAGGAAGTTCAGTAATGCATTAAAAGGCTCTCACATGCCAGATTCCAACTTTGTTACACATGCACAGAGAAGAACCTAATTAAGGGCTTTATACAAGATATGAATAATTTCTCATTAAGTTAGGGCAAGTGCAGTATCTGTTATAATTGGGGAAATCTGCATGAAGATAACCTCAGTTGTTACGTATGCCAACATCCAATTTTTGTTACAAAAATACCTATTTTACATTTTCATTTAAATACACACTGGGGGTTTTGCTAAATGCTGACTGTCATAACAAAGGGTCAAAGCCTAGTGCCTACACACAAATATGCTACTTTTATACCTTCTATTTATTTTGGTATGCAGCTACCTTATTCCATCTATCTCATATCTGTTGCTCAAAACATGCTAATAACTGTCAAATCAAAACAGGGAATCCCCTTTCTTCACATTGCTGCCAGTACACTCTAGTCTAACTTCTAGTGAGGAAATAATAGTAAGATTCTTTAACTGATTTTCTGCTGGAATTTTTTGAAAAGAGGAAATAGGCTGACTTCATTAGCATGTGTTTACTGACACCAGAGGTAAATTCTGGAAACTGTCATCCAAATCATCCTTTAAGTTCATTTCCAAAGCGGATTTTAGCTTTGGATGTTTCTGAAAAAATAAAGATTAAGCCCCTTCTATTATTTTCCATGTCAGACAAAAGGTGGGATGTGGGAGAAGACAAACTCCATATCCTCTTGAAAATCTAGGACCCCAGAAGTAAAACAATGTCTTGGAACCCACTGTCTACAAGGAAGTCCCATTGCTTGCAAATCCTACAAGCGTTTCATGCTAAAACAGATTAGCCGTATCTCCATGGTGAACTATGCTATGTGACATACAACTTTTTGTGACACACCAGCGAAAGACATTTCTGTCAATAAACACTAATTTGACGGGAAGTTAGACAATTCCAGTCCAACATCTATCATTTTTGGTATTTCAAATGAAAAGGAGTACTTAGAGAAAAAATTTAAAAAAACAAAAAAGTTGTACAGAGCTCCAACCAAATCTTTCCACAACTGACCTGGTGCAATTGAGCTTTTGTAATTTACAGAAGTGAAGCCTAGAGCAAAGGGAGCTCAGAGGGACAGTCCCCTGAACACCAGCATCAGTCAGTGCCCACCATGCAAACCTATCTTTGCTTTGGACAGTCATCCCTTGTGTTTCACTGGGCAGTACTTCCAAACACTCTTTTCCCTTGAAGTTATAGTACAAATAGGTTTTTCCAAGTCTTGTGGTTTAAGTCCAGCTGGCAGTGAAGCTCCACACAGCCTCTTGCTCACACCCTCCTTGTTGTGATGGCTGAGAAAATCAGAAAAGTAAAAGTCAGAAAACCGTAAGTTGAGGTGAAGACAGTTTAATAGGTAAAGCAAAAGCTGCACATGCAGTCAGGAGAAAACATCTTTGTATTACCAAGTTTTCAGCACAACTCCAAAACATAGCCCCATACTAGCTAATATGAAGAAAATTAACGCTACCCCAGCCAAAACCAGCACAACATAATTGTTCCTTGGCTGTGCTTTGATGATTCAAAGTAAACAGATACTTCTGTTTTTATTTCTTAACAGATTTTCTTCTTAACAGACAGATATCTCCTAAATAAGCTTATATCTACCTGCATTTCCAGGCAGAGCCCATAGAAAATGCTCTGCTGCCTGATGTAAATTCTAAATATTCCTATGGTGTTAGCTCAGGTGGCTCCACACGACACAGAATTTTGCAGTTTAACGTTACCCTTATTTCCTGTCCTTAACTACTATAGAGCATGGTCAGTCAGCAGAGGCTGGGCCAAAGGCAAACTGAAATAGTTCACAAGAAAAATGTACTTGTAAGACCCATCCTTCCCCAGACCCATCTTTGTCACTGACATGAAATTCCAAATTATGAACGTGAAGCATATGAAAAAGAGAAGATATCTTGTTGTTTATAAAATTACTGATTTAAAGATTTCCTTCTCTTCATTAGAAAATAATTAAATATTTGAAGTGAATAGATGCAAACAAGTACCCTCAAACTGACTCACTTTGGCTAATCAATTCCACACAGAAAATAAATTCATGCAAATCCAAGTCTTTGCATGAGCACATCTTTTCAATGACATGCTCATGAGGTCATTTGTTTCAAATTAATAAATCAGGCAGTTCTAGCAGCAGAATACTTGCCAACATTAACCTCTTCAATCAACAGTTCATTTGCTTCATAGAGGAAAGCTATCCTCCACATGATTTTTGTTTTCTGATTAAGAATATGCTGAAGATACTGAATACAGGATACAGAAGGGTTTCAAGAAGGGCTGGTGTTTGCTCTGCCCAGTGGAGCTTGCTGGAAGGCTTAACTTATACCCTGATATACTGTGGGTTTACCTAGTGAGTCTGTGCCAACAAAGCACATGGACACTCAGAAAATAAACTATGAAGGACCAGCAAGGAAGTCTCGGGAAGTGGGCTTGTGCTCCTTTGTAATGCAAAGTCACAAAGACACAATTAATACATTTTTATTGGTATATGAGAGAAATTAAAGTTTCCTAACTTATTTGTGTAATGACATCCACTGATCTAGTAGGCTGAACTATACAGGCGTTTCATTTGTTCACTACATCCTTGAAAATCTAGAGATTTCATGGCTGGAGACATTTAAATTGGTAGTAAGAAAGGGGATGAAAGTCAGAAGTCCCACTTTTCCCACTGAAGTCAGTGGTGAGGCTGATAGTAGTTTCAATACTGCAGCCTCAACCTTATGCTGATGCAACCTTATGCTGCAAGATGTTACTTTTCAGTCAAACTAATCATATGACAAAGCTTCATTATTATAGGCAAAACTTCATTCTATGGTAAAAATTCTCACAGCCTTTTCTTATACCTGTGAACTCTAGCGTGCATGCTGATGCATCATGAATACCTCCCAAGGTGAAAGGTGTTTGCTCCATCCTAGCTTGCCCCTCATGCACCAATGTCCCCAGGAAATTAAGCTGTCCAGGAGGAATGACATGTTGAGCAGGACATGGGGGTACAGAAGCCCAAACACTACCTATCCCTGTTTCCTTCAGCTGTTAGAGGAAACCTGTTTGCAAGTCACAGGCTGCTTTCTTTAACCAATCCCAGTGTTTGCGAGACAATCTTCAAGGCATGAGGTCTGTTTTGGTTGTGTTTAATTGTTTAAATTTAAACACAGAGAGGTCTAAAATGAGTTGAACTCAGTGCTGCCACAGAATGAGTTGTAAAAGCAGCCCTTGGAGAGAGTTTGTAATTGTACCGCATAGTTTTGAGTTCAACTTTTAATTCAGTATGCGAACAAACCTGATTAAATACCCAAAGAGGAAAAAGCATAACTTTTTTTAATTTTCAATGCCTTGACATTTGCAGCTCAAATACTTTCCGTACGGCATCATGAAAAATTATAGCTGTGTGTAGAGCCTTCAAAGCAAAATATATAATTAAGCATTTAGCCTTGATCCCAACTGCCTGGTCTGTATT
Organism: Psilopsiagon aymara; assembly: GCA_024733675.1. Classification (NCBI taxonomy): domain Eukaryota; kingdom Metazoa; phylum Chordata; class Aves; order Psittaciformes; family Psittacidae; genus Psilopsiagon; species Psilopsiagon aymara. The sequence goes on along the minus strand of JANRGW010038817.1, from coordinate 29,663 downwards.
GCCAGGTAAATGATAAGTATTTAGTGCACGTTCTGTCACTCATTCCTTTGGAGCTTTTGAGAAGGTGAGAAAATCTCTCTTTCAAAATCTAAGGTCTTGTACTTGTCTTACACTTGTTTCATTATTCAGTTAATATAAAATTCAAAAGGAAAAATTAGAAAGTTCTTGTGATGCAGTGAATTAACAATTGGAGAACTCCAGTAGCAGGAAGAACAAAAAGGGGAGAAATTCGATGGATTATTACTCATGTATACAAAAGTTAAAAATCAGAAGACTACAATGTAAACCTTGTAACTGGACACATTATTAAAATTTCTTAAAAAAATTCAAAAGCCAAAAAAACATAATGTTGCCTCTAAGTGTTGAAATCTGATTTATAGGTGAATCAGGGTGATGGCAGTTCTTACTAAAAGGGATTCAGATATTCTTATTAATTGTATTACTCTAATGCCTGGAGGCTGCAGTAAGAGTTTAGCCTGCCATTGCTCTTAACACTCAAAAAACCACACAAATAAGGGTGAGCAAAAAATTGCCCATGCTTCAGAGAATGTGTGTGCCCTTTATAGGGCTGCAAACATAGATAGTACAGATGATAAGGTAGAATGGAGAAAGGGAGAACGGAAAGGGGAAAACTGGGAGTTAAATACAATAAAAATCAACATATGGCTAAAATTGATTGCATCAATAGTTTCAGCTCACCTCATGCTGAATTCTTTAGCCTTTCATTTCCTGGTTTAGGAAGGAGAAGGAAATAATGAGAATGCAATGAATAATGCATATTCATATGTCAGCCTGAGAGTACAGACTATCACTTTTGCTAATTTGTAGTTTAACAATATTCTGTGGAATGAACAATGAAATTCTCTTAGTCAGGAGTCTGGCTCTGAGACATTTTGAGAGATACAAGCTCACAAGTCAGATTTCTCTTCAGCTTTTGGGAAAGTCCTTCTGTTCCCAGACATGAGATGAACTAGTATTTGGCAATTAAGAACACTGCTGAGCTTTCACAGAAGTCACTTCCTGATCATTCCTTGGCCTTTGTTAGCAGATTTGCTCATGCAGAAGAGTTCTTAATGGGAGGCTACAATGAACTGTCCACTTAAGAGGGATTATAATGAACAAACGGAAAACGTGCAAGTAAACAGCAACATTAAGAAAAGGCAAGCCTGTCATGCAAATAAGTTTTAATATAAAAGTTTCCATTTCTTTCAAAATTGACTTAACTTCAGAACCATTTTTTAATACTTAATTTTCTATACTTTTTGTCCCAGTGAAATAACTGGATTTTAAGTGGATTTTTCCCTTTTAATTTACTTTTATTTACTCTTTCTCCAGTCTAAGACAAAGAACAATTCATTGTAAGAGAAATTTGCCACAGTTTAAAATGAAAACATGAACTATTTTCTCAAATTCTAATGCTGAAGATTCTCAATACTAAAAAAAAACCCTCACACTCTTCCAGGAAGATGTGCTGTCACAACCTAGTTTTTCAGCCAATTCTTCATCTTGGCAAAGTCAGTGACCTCTAACCATCCCCCACAATCCAGAATATGAAGTGCGAGGCTCTCCTGATTAGATAATGTTATTGGGAAGATTTATATGAATGGCAACAGCCTATATAAATACATATAGTCAAAGAAGAATCATGCAAGGAGCTGGGGGGAACAGGATCTTGGGATTTTTGCAATAATTTGTATTGTCAGGCTTTTAAATTTAAATGCTCAAAGCAAGAGCACATGTGGCAACCACAAAATAGTTGATTTCAATGTCTTTGTGCTGACAGAGATACAATAACTGTGTTATTGCAGATGCAGAGGCCTTTCATAATACATCACACAATTCATAGGGGAACACCGTTCTTGAGCCTTTCAAAATTCATGTGGGAACACCATTCCTTAGGTGTTGCAGCTCAAAATGATATAATTTCCTCAGTTCACAGAATACTGTTCTCTGGATCCCAAGATTTCCATTTCTAGATGGATGCTCTCTCTTTTTATCTGTGAAAATACTATCTGTGATTTGTAAGCTGCTGTTCAGTTTCAAAAAAAAATCTGTGCTGTAATACATGTGTAAAGCTTCACGGTGGCAGTGGATTATCCTAACAATCTTAGGCTCCAAAGGGAGCTCATATCTCTTGTGAGACAGAATGATACCCGGCAAGATTTATGCCACGCTTTCCCACCTTTTAGCCTCATGAAAGGATCCTTGACCCCAAAGTTTTCTTCAATTTTTTCCACCTGTATTAGCTATATATTACATAGCTTCCCACAGTCCTCACCGCACTGTATAATTTCAGGTCCAAGGGTGACCTGGAAGGAAGAAATATGCTTTCCCTTCCTCCAAAACTCCCTTTCCGTTCCTTTATTGAAGGCTTTTGACTGAGCTGGCTGAAATGGTACCAGACCAGCCAAACACAGGGACTGAGTCAGGGGTCACCACCCTGCCTCACCACAAAACATCCCCAGGCTTTCGGTTTCGGCTCTTTGTTCTCTCCATGCTGAAAATACTTCCCTGGAAAGAAGAGGGCATTGAGGGTTAATGTTTGAGGAATGCAGGGTGAGGATTGATACTTGTGACCATCAGTTACTCAGTGGAGCTGCATGTGCACACCTATTTGCCTGAGGCTTGACACAACCAGTATTTAGGCATACAGGGAATTTTACTCACTTGAAAATTATCCTTTTACCTGAATAGGACTCCAAGCTTCAATAAAGTTGGTCATATATATAAGAACTTGAAATTTCTAACCGTATAGCTGTACAATCAACTGCATTTACAAAACTTTACTTTGAAGTATAACCCTGAATGTAACAGAAATAAAGCAAGTAGAGAACAGCTTCTCTCTGAGCTTGAGAAAAGTCGAAACCCAAATCCCTCACCACCAATCTAATTGCCATGCAATGGTAGGTCTCTCATGATGTGTGTAATCTGCTACAAATGATGATCTTGCAACATGTACAAAGAGCATTTCTGGAATGTTAACATACATAGAAGTTACAATATCCATTTTATGCCTCCTTCGTGCAAAAGTAAACTGTATTTAAAGGCATTATACATGCTTGCTATGTAATCACATTAATCAGGGAGAGCTGCTCTTCTGCGTTTCCCAGCCGTTGCCATGGCAGCATCCCCATGTTTGCAAAGTGCAGGGCACTCGTTCTTAATTATACTTACAAAGCAGCTACATTTCAAAGGAATACAATAAATACAAAGTTAAAGTGAGGATACTGCACAAAAGCGATATGAACAAACAGGGTTTTATCACATCTCCATCTTGTGAACACTTCATACCAGTCATTAGAGCATTCTGCCTAATTCCCAGCTTCCTTTTGTGCATTTATAGAAAACTCCAGATTTTTGTCTGCCAGAAAATGCAGTCTCTGTTGCAGGCTCCAGAGTTATCTCTGCTTGTAACCTGGGAGCTGACTGTTATAAAACCAAAGCAGTTTAGAGAGATCTTTCAGTTTGCACTGATCAAAATGTAGCAGTTGGGAATGTCTTCTTATTCTCTACTAACCAAGGTAAATGCCATTGCATTCCCACTGGTGCCCAAGTCGGGCACCTAGCAGACACCTAGTGAACTGCCTAATTGCTGCACTCACCTGTCTCAGTGCCATCGTGTCGGGTTTAGCAACAGTGAAGGCCACACCACTGTCAATCTGAGATGCCAACATGGCGTTGATCAAGCAGAACGTATTTCCTATAGCACACATGAACCATCAGCTTGGTGCAACGCATGCCATCAGCACAGCCCTTGCTTCCTTGTAAGCAAATAACATGGAAATTGCAGTCGACATGGAAATTTACATTTTTACCCCTATAATGGAATAAGGGATTCCCTCATTCTGAAATTAATGTTCTCCCCGGAACTTGAACAAAGCTGATACAGATGCTGGATTGGAGATATGAATTATGCATTTTCTGGGGGTGGAATATCATGCAATTTTAGTGTTATTCAAGCCACAAAGATCCATTGGGAGAGAAGTAATCAGAATACTTCAGAGCCCCAGATTTACATTTCTTAAGCTGGTGGGCAAAATGAAATTGCCTGCCTCCAGTTTACATGTCTGCAATCACACCATGAAAAATCTGTCAGATCTCAGCTTTTGGATCTGAAACCTCTAGGGGAAACCCAGGTGTTCTGGTAAATGAGAGTGTTGTTTTGGTGCCCCTTGCACGCAGCTAATTCTGAAATAAATCTGCGCTGAGGTGTAGGGGGCACTGTGCTACTGCCCGTATATGGACAGGGGTGGTAAGAAGCCATTGGATCTGACTTACAGGGCAGACCCCCTGTTTTCCAGCTTACTTATCTCTAGTCTTAGTTTCTTTTCTCATGTGTATTTATTCTTCACCTTGTGCATAGGAAATTGTAGTGCTCTCACCCGTGTGTATGCACTTAGCCCTAGAAAAAGGAAGCGATTCTGCCTTCTTAATGAACTGTGCTCTGGCTTAATTATCTGGGTAAACAAGGTGGCCTGGACATGGCTGGCATAGAAGGACATGTGGGCGGTAATGTTTCTTTTATTTTAAAAGGGAAAATAATTCTACAATTTGGCCTGTGAGCTGTAGCCAGGCGCTGCGTACTTTCTGGCGCTTTCTATGTGCTCTTCTGTTCAGGTAGCTGCCATAGCTCCCTTAAAATTGCAGTGACTTCTACATACACTCTTAGTCTCATTTAAGGCCTAGAATGGTTGCAGAAGCCTTTGGCTTGCTCTGAGTGGAGCTGCAGACTGGACAGGAGGCCTCAAGATTGTTGCAAAGTAGGAGTTAGTTGTTTCTTGTGCCATAGGCTAATTCTCAACCCTGGGCTCTGGGGATGCATTTACTTTACTTACTCTGACAGAAGAATAATACCAGAGTGGTTTGGACTGCTAACACAAGGGCTTTTCTTTCGCTCAACCTTGTGAAGGCTCACATTTCCAGAGCTTTTGGTCAACAATAGTCCCCCCATAGATTTGAGAAACATACTGCTGGAAGCAGAAACTACATGGTTATGACTGATTTATATCTGTAAATATTTAAGAATACACACATATATATGTGTATATGAAAAGATGTATATGTACATGTATGTGTTAAGCCTTTCCTGCTACCATTCTTATGTAGAGCATAGATGTTACATAATGCTTCCAGCCAGGAACAGAGAAGCAGGGATATGACTAAGCAAGAGAGCGTGACTTATGAGTAACAAATTGTGCATATTCCCAGAGACTTTTCTCTAGCTGGTCTCCAAGGAAAGAAATCTTCAAAATTAATATGTTTGAGAAATCTCTCATCTCTTAAAGGACTGCAAGGAGATAAAGGAAGACAATGAGCAAACAGGAAAGTAGACTTTATTCCATATATTTACATTGTTTCTTGCAGATTGCTCACATGCCTCTGACAATAACTTCATGTGTTAATTCAGATGATTAATATGTGGGTCAAGATTTTTCACCTGGTGCAGGGCAATTGAACTCCAGTTTACAGCTGAAGGCAGAAAGCAATACAGGCACCAGATGCCACTTCGAGGCAAATTGAAACTCAGCAAGGTGAGATCTAGGGAATTTGGTCTCCTACTTGACCAGAAACCTGCATACGGGCACCTACAGCTTTGTCACCTTGTGGTGCTAAAAATCCTCTCACCTTTTCTCTTTGGGTTGCCAGTACTGCCTGTATCAACTAGCACCTGAAAAGGCCGCTGCAGATACCACTTTGCACAGCAAGGGCCCTGTAAAGTGACAGCATCAGCAAGACAGACACTTCTGAAATCTTTGAGCCAGATCCTTGCCTGGAAGAATCGGCAGAGCTCCAGTGCCACCAATAAGGCTGTGCCAACTGACTCCTGCTGAGGCTCTCAGACTCAGATTTCTCAGAGAAAAAATATATTTGATGACAAAAAAGAGAGGAGGAGGGAAAGCTTTTAAACGCCTGAAAGATGATTTGGAGACAGAAAAGGAAGGGCCAGGGGCAAAGAAACAAGGGCATATTTGAAATGATTCAATAAGCAAATAGGGGAAAAGATGAAAGAAATGTCACAGATAATGAGAAGGGGGTGATTATTCCCTGAATCCACGTTTTGTCAAAGCAATCATGGCTTTCCCATAGAGACATATGACCCCGTGATCCAAGGAGCTGTGATTTAGATAGGACATCTGCTTGCAATAGCATCCTCTCAGCCCTGGGATCTTTGCTTGTCTTAATGCTGATGGGTTGATTATACAGCCATTATCTGCTGAATTTCTAAAATGCTCCCCTTGGAGCCTACACAAGCACCGCAGGACAAAAGGGAGTGCTGAGCTTCGGCTCTCTTTTGCTGGTCAAACAAAGCTGAGTCAGTACAAAGTACTCTGCTGTTTATTGCTGGCCTTGCTCAGCAAAGGGGAGCGCCCAGGGAAGGATGCCATGAAAGGCTCTCTCCAGAGCACCTCTCTTCTTTAGACAGAGCTCTTGAAGTCACGCTCTTCTCAAAAGACACAACAAGGCCAAATCTTTCTGCTGACCTTTTCAGATGTTCACCAGTAGCTCTTTATTTTCACTCAGATCAGCCCTCTCATCCATACTGGCTTGCTCTGCCATTCCCTTTGCTTGTTCCCCAGGACTACATGATGTAATCTCATTTAGGTTTGCTAACAGGGTCTCATTCTTTATATTTTCCCATTCCTCTTGGCTTTTTTTTTTTATCACAGGTTTGCTTCATCTGCCCTTTTCATAGTGTGCCATGATCCTGTTTGACCCCAAGGAGGGGAGCACCACTTGATGTGGATGGGCTTTTGCTTCCTAGGGGGAAGGAATTTGGATTCCTGGGTTACAGGAAGCTCAACATAGTTCAAGGCTCTATCCAGTTCAATATGATGATGATCTGGACAGTGAGGGCAAGGTAACTGCTGATTTTGCGGCTGATTGCACTCTGGGCTGGACAGGTTTTGACCTAACCAATTAGCTGTCTGTAGCAGATGTAAATAAATTTTATGATCTGGATATAACTGATCTTCATGTTAAGCCTGAGTGTAAAAAAAGCTAATAAACTACCCCAAGGAAATTAAATGAACACCTGTAGTTTGCCCAGAAGCAGTTCAAAGGTTTACCAAGGCTAAAGTATTTGAAGTCCACAGTTGAGGGGAAAGGGATGCATGTTTGGGCAGGCTACTGAAATCTTTAGTTACAAAAAGCTACTACCTAATTTGGAAGGACTTCAAATATCTGGAAGATGAGCTACGTGTGTATTTAGCATTGAATTATCCAAAGAACTGAGTGCACACCATAAATCTTTACTCCATGATATTTGTGTCAGAAGTGATGATAAGGCAGCAGCACAGAGATGACAGTTTGGACAACTCTCCTTTTTTATGCCTCATTTCATACCTTAGACCAACTCTCCAAACATCCCTGCAGCTGTCAGCTCTGGTGAGATTTATTCACCAACAATAAAGATTCCAGGCATTCCTAGGAACTCGCCTAAACATTTACAGTTACATGTTCCCTTCTTCCCATTAACTGTCAACTGCTCATATTTCCTCTTTTCCAAGCTCCATTTCTCTGCAACTTTTCCTTTCCTTAGGAGGAGTAGTGGCTCCTTTCTCCTCCCATCAAACACATAACATGTCCACTCTGAGAGCCAGCAGTGGAAATGTGCCAGAGCAGAGACAGCAGATTTTTTCTCTTGTGATTGATTTATTTCATACTATCATAGAATCACAGAATGACAGAATGGTTTGGGTTTGAAGAGACCTCTAAAGGTCATCTAGTCCAACCTCCCTGCAATGATCTAGGGCATCTTCCACTAGACCAGGTTGCTCAAAGCCCCATCCAACCTGGCCTTGAACACTGCCAGAGATAGGGCATCTACAACTTCTCTGGGCAGCCTGTGCCAGTGCCTCACCAGCCTCATTGTAAAAAATCTCTTCCTTATATCTAAATCTACCCTCTTTTAAAAAGTTTAAAACAGTTACCCCTTGTCCTGTCACAACAGATCTTGCCTAAATGTTTGTCCCAGCTTTCTCATAGATCCCTTTTAAATAGTGAAAGGCAGCAATATGGTCTCTTGGAGGCTTCTCTTCTTCAGGCTGAACAATCCCAGCTCTCTCAGCCTGTCTTGACAAAAGAGGTGCTACAGTCCTCAAATTATTTTCATGGCCCCTTTCCGGACTCACTCCACAATGTCTTTCTTATACCCATTCCATATGATATTGATCAACCTCTCCTGCATGGCAATAGAGAAATGCTGCCCACCTGGAGGAGGGATTTGAAGTAGTTTGTGTTATTCTGAACTAAGGAATGGAAAGGAATTTCTATCCAGCCATACATGGGAGCTCTACTAAAGAAACAGAGGCTGCAACACTGCAGTTTCTTTCATATATAGAACTTGTTTCTTCTTGCTTCCTTCTGACATCTAAGTGTACATGAACATAGCCTTTCATAGTCTAGTGCCTCTTTGGTCACTATTAATAAAATAAAAAAATCATCACAGAATCATAGAATAGTCAGGGTTGGAAAGGACCTTAAGATCATCTAGTTCCACCCCCCCCTGCCATGGGCAGGGACACCACACACTAAACCATGTCGCCCAAGGCTCTGTCCAACCTGGACTTGAAAACCATCAGGGATGGAGCATTCACAACTTCCCTGGGCAACCCATTCCAGCGCCTCACCACCCTCACGGTAAAGAATCTCTTCCTTATATCCAATCTAAACTTCCCCTGTTGACGTTTGAACCCATTACCCCTTGTCCTCTCACTACAGTCCCTAATGAAGAGTCCCTCCCCAGCATCCCTATAGGCCCCCTATAGGCTGCTATGAGGTCTCCCTGCAGCCTTCTCTTCTCCAGGATGAACAGCCCCAACTTTCTCATCCTATCTTCGTATGAGAGGTGCTCATCAGATACTTCTATTAGCTGTTCATGTAGCAAATGGTCCCATTTATTGCAATACGTGTCAATGAGTTTTATCTAGGACAGTTGGCCTTTTGGCAAATACTAAGAGTTGTAGCTTTTTTACTATTGAATTTTTGGCTTTTTTTGGTGAAAAAGAACATTTTCTATATGCTGTACTTTGCATTGAATGCACTAATATTTTATTACCTTTCTGTGCATGAGCATTCTTGTTTAGCACGTGTCTTATGCTTTGAAGAGTCACTTTAATGAACTATACATGTGAATATTTTTCTTTAGTTTCATGAGAGGAAGCATGAAACACATTGCTAGCTTTAAGGCAGGTTGTACAACTTCAGGTGTTTGCTTTCTTAGAGTAAATAGGCATTTCTGGTTCTGCTGTTTAGTTAAGTCCTAAAGTATTACCAGCCATCCCCAGCATGATATTTACACAGGAAAAATGCAAACCTTCTTGTAGCTCTGGACCATTTTTATGGTCCAATGAGTAACAAGATATTAGTATCCAAAAGGTCTTTTGACCTCATTCATTTTTACCTACTTTTCTGCTAATAAATATATTCTGGTTATTAACTGCCTACTTTTTGTGCAGGAAAAGTTACCTTCCTGAAAAAATCTGACAAATGCAAGTTTTTTTTCCAATTGTTACCTTGGAAGTTAAGACAAATTAATGGAGTATTAACTCAGACACAGATTTTTCAAAACAACAAGCAGCAACTGCCCTAAAGCCATTCTTCTGACCTTTCCATAGGTAAAGGAGTATAGAAGCAAGGGCTTTGTACACACACTGGCCAAAGAAAATGCTTGAACTCTTGCATTCTTAATACCCAGATTTGGGATCTACAGTCTATTTCTAGGAAACACATCAGATCTTTTCTAGCTGAGCAAAAAAGAGGGCCATTTGGCCCAGACAGCCCTGGCTGTTGAAGGAACACCACAATGGTTTTGCAATATAAGCAGAGTGTAAAGTGAGACAGGTTGCAAATTCCTTGGAGCTGGCACAGGGGAAGACTTTTTCACCTGTGAGACAGTGTTGAACAGCCTACTGCCTAGCCCTAACTTCTCCCAGAACCTCTGCTGGAGCAAGGGTCCAATCTGGAAACAGCATCCTGCCATGTTAGCAGATGGGAACAAGTAAGGCAGTCAATAGACCAAAGAAAAATGGATGCTTACAGGAAAGTCACAGAAAGGGAGTTCATCACAACTGAAGGACGTTGACAGCTGTTAACAAGTTAGCAGCAGAGAGACATAATTATGATGTGACTGCACACAAGCACGGAACTAGGATTAAGACCTCAGCAGCAGAAAAGCAGTTTTTTTTACAGTATGACTCACCAAATGACATCTACTGTTGTTCATGAAAGCAGGTTCATTACCCTATGTGGACATTCATTACCCTCTGTGGACAACACTGCATCTTGTCACAGGAAGAGGCTGGGGTAAGATATCTTACTGCCTGTGTTGGCATATTATACTTGCTGTGACTGCATGCAGCTCTGTGCTGCTACTCAGCAGGGACATAACCATCAGAACCTTCCTCAAAGCCAGCAGAAAAATATCTGAAACTTCTGAGCACCGAAAGCTCAGCTCTGCAGCCGCTGCAATACAATGGGGTATTACGAAGAGTTTCAAACTATGTGCTGTAAAAAAAATGATAGAATTAGACTGTTTGCCAATAGGCAGTGCCCAATCTGCCGATTTCACAGTCAGCTGCTATCTATGGATAATGTAAGAAGCTCTCATGCTGCAGTAATAGTACATTCTAATAAAATTGTAAGCTTTGCCACTGAAGCACGCCTTAGTGTATGTTTATGTGTTTATTCAGAACTGTAAGATTTAATTAAACATAGTGTAAGCATTTTATCTTGGCAGATTTGCTGACAGATATCTGAGATGTGTAACTTCATTGGGTGCAGATGCTCTCCCTAGAGAATCTGTTTTGCCCTAGCTGTTAACCCTGCCACTTCTCCTCTAGGTTTTACGTATGTATGTTTAGTTGCATATAGGGATTTTTGCAACACTGACTGTTAGAGTGCTTTTCAGTGTAGGTCACACCAGCACCCAGTATATTCTGTAGCCTTCTCGCATATGTACAGCAAAAGATCCCCTGCCAAAAGCAGATAATGATCTTTTATTTAATAGTTTAATGCTGTTTCAGGGACCAAGGCAGACAGGTTACATGGAATTGCTATTTGGAGAACACTTCAAGGAGGAGATACAAAAGTTTTCAGAATTGTCTGGAGATTAAAGATGCTCCATTTGAGTGCCTGGTAAGAGCCCTGTTTCTTAAGGGTTGTTGACTTTCAATTTCTGAGAATCCAGACTTACCAAGATGTTCAAAATGGGTTGCAACAGGCAGAAGAATCCAAACACTAATGTCTCTTTTGTCAGTTTGGGCTATACATGCTATCTTGCTATTATATCGTACCCACTCTTTGAGCCTTTTCTGGTTCCACTGTAAAATAGACTGCAGCAACCATTTCCTACTCTACCTTTATTTAATAGAATTCATCATTTTGAAAAAGAGATTTAATCTAACAAAGTGCTTAAGCTTGTGCATACCTGCAAATATATAAGTAATTTTGTTGAAGTCAAGGAGGAACAGTACATACTTAAAGTCAATACAGAGTGAAATCTTTTGCTAGATCAGTCCTCACAAGGACTGCTGATAAGATAGACTAGGAGATGGCTGGTGTTGCTCAGACATATCCTACCACTGCCTGTTCAATAGGAAGGTGGAGCTGGAGCTGTTGTTGCTGGGGCAGTTTTCTCTAAATGGAGATTAAGCATGTAAAGTTTAGGCAACAAACGGTTTGTGTCAATGTGCATTCTGAATTTAAGGATGCCTACTTTTAAGATAGATACATAAACATGGGTCTATGGGAGGGATAAGGCACATGAGGACTGGTATCATAATACTGCCCTTACACTGAAAGCAGAAATCCCTCTGGAGCATCTTTGTTCCCTCCACATTGCAGGACAGGGTAGGTACATCCAGAGGGCTCTTTGCTAAGGTGCAGAGGCTGCTGGCCCCTGAAATAAGATTCGTAAGACACTGGAGACCCCAGAGCTTCCAGCATTACATGCTTTAATGTCTACATCCTTTATGGATGGATCCAGCCCTCATGTAACTGGCTGTTAGCTTTTTGTTACAAATCCATGTGTGTGTTTCAGTCCTCACCTGGAATGACCATTGCTAAGAAAAGGCAATAATTCAATTTCTATGTCAAGTCTCTCACTGCTGAGCTCACCAAGAGATGGAGGCAGCTGTGATTTTTGTAGTTTGTGCTGTGTTAGAAACTGAGCTGCATTTGCTAGATGAGAGGTAAGAGCTGTTTTTGCTTGTGGTGAACCTGAGTTATTTTAAAGAGGTGATTAATTCATGGGAGTTTCTATTGTCCACTAACCCATCCTCTTAGATGCTCAGTCACCTCACAACTATGTGGTCACTTTTCCTTCCCAAAACAGCTTGGATACACACTTCTAAGCATAATTTAATAAGTATCACTTACTAAATGATGTAAAACCACCACCCTTAATGGCCTAGAATAAAACAACCTTACTGATAGCAATACACTGAGACCTTTATCTTCTGTTGTGAAAGCTGCTGTCTGGAGAGTCTAGCATGCCCCACTGAAGACCAGAGGAGTTAGAGCTGGGCCTGGAGTGGATCCCTGGGAACACACAGCTGATGCACTCGTGTAGCAGTCCCCAGGCTGGTGGTAAAGTATTACGATTTTAGTCAGGGAGGGCAAACAAACAAGAAGAAATTCAAAGAGAAATATTCAACCACTGTAAACAACCTGTATTATGCAGGAGTCATAGAGGGAAGACCAAGAGACTTGGTTAGGAAAATTATGGAAAAATGTATAGCAACATCTGTCTTGTGTCTGCCTCAGACTTGAGGCAGAGCTGGGAAACCTTTTTTGATGACATGCCAGGCAAAACAAAACCGTTCCCCTTCTCTCAAAGAAAATTAATACAAGAAACTGTCACTAACTCTTTCTTCTGTTCTGCAAGCATAACACTTTCAGTCTTGCCTATACATTTTTGCAGGTCTTGCAAATTCAGAGGAGGCAGCACCAGCCCCACGGGCATTGCTGATTCAGCTGGACCTGGAGCTGAGACAGCCAGCATGTAGTTGCAAAGGAGTAGTCAGCCTGGTGCTGAAAAGGGGGAAACCACTCTTCTGTCACCAAGAAATATTTTCAACCCAGGGCAAACATGAAGCTCCATGCTGAAATAGTGGCCAGTGAGCAAGAGAATGGATGGGATATACTGCGAGTGCCAGAAACTGTGTGGCTGCAGGGATGTTGCCATCCCAGCTCTGGGATCAGCAGAGCTCAGTTAGAAAATGTCCTTGTTCGGACCAGTTGTGGCAGCTCCAAGCACAGAAATTGCTCTGGGAGAGTGGTGCCTGCTGTGCCTCTCCCATTTTTTCCTGTAAAATTCAAGAAGGAAAGGTTGTATCAGTGCCTCCTCCTGAACTGAGTCTGCTTTTCTCTTTAGCAGCAAACAGCCTTGAGCATGAGGTTTAGCCCCCCGAAGGGAGTATGTCAGGCCTTCAAAGGACACATATGGGGCACACAAGCGTCCCACAGGCACCTCAGCACTGTGCTCAGTGCTATCTGTAAATATGTCAGGAAGCAAAACACTATCCAGATTACGTTACTGGAGACAGAGATACAGAGCAAAATATATAAGCTAAAAGTCTAGCTGTCCAGGATAATGTCATTACATCAATCAGTTGTGATTTTTAAAAGACACTTTATTAAGACCTGTATTGAACATCTTTTGAGAGTCTTGGCAAAAATGTGAGAAGATTTGGTGTCCTTCTTTATTTTTTAACCTTTCGCTTTTTTAAAAAAAATTTATAAATCTCATTCCATTTTTCTGCCTGAAGTACATTAGTTTCTATGGAAACATTGTAGTCATTTATGTGCATGGTGTTTTCTGACATCCATATGTGGAGTATAAAAACAAAGTTATGTCATCGCTGTGAAATGCAGGGATTTATGAAATGCTTATCATGGCTCTATGTGCAGGGGAAAGGATACCTTTAGACTGTTAGATAATAGATGCAGAAATCCAGGTATAGAGAGGCAGCAGTGAGCTGAGCTGTGGAATTTAACACACAATATGTTGAGAGCCACACTGAAGAAAAAAGTGTGATTCACCTAATATTGTGATTTTCCATATTTGGTGCAATTACGCCTGGTTTTGCTGTGTAGGGCAACACCAAAATCTCAGTGAATTAATTACCAGAGAGAGTCTACTGATGTAAAGTCATTCTTTCTGTGACAACATACAGTACTGCTGAATGAAAGATAAAGAAAACAATCATGCTGTTTCTTCCTTCATAAAAAAGAGAAAATTATATTGTGACTCTTTAACCAAAGCCACTGGCTCTCTAGGTATCTTATTCAATAACAGAAAACAAGCTTCCAGTGAGTAATACTTGCTTCTTATGCTTTAATCAGGCTTTTATGAATCCACATTTCATATCTTCTGAAGCTTTAGTGAAATCCTCCCTATTTGAAGTACATTTTAAAAAGCGGTGCCATGACAGTCTACAACACTTAGCGAATAAAATTATTACTGAAACTTGGGCATGCTATTGAGCTAGAGTGCACCCACACAAATCCTTTGGCGGCTATGTTTGAAAACTACAGTTTAGGAGGTAGCCCCCTGCTCACTGAAATTACCATAATGTTCCTTCTTACACGTCTTCTACTTTTGATTCTTAAAATTTAGAACCACAATTTGACAATTTGTTATCATTTCTACCATTAATTTCCTCTATCAAGACATAGAAATCAGCTTCCTTGAATATAGCTGTGCAATGCAAATTAAACTGCAACAGGAATATTAACCTACTGATGCACATATCAGCTAGTGTTGCTTATTACTGAAAGAAGCTGTGGCTGCCCTATCCCTGGCAGTGTTCAAGGCCAGACTGGACAGGGCTTTGAGTAACCTGGTCTAGTTGAATGTGTCCCTGCCCATGAAAGGGGGGCTGGAACTAGATGATGCTTAAGGTCCTTTCTAAATCAAACCATTCTATGATTCTACATCACCACAATTATAACAACCAACTAAACTCTGCAGTGATATTATAGGTAGGATGAATTAAACCGAGCAAGCAACTGAAACACTAAGCAGAGTTGTTTTCTAAGAAGATATAACAATATCGATAACATTAACACATATTATAGACAACAGAAAGAAAAAAAATATTTTCTCAGACTCCTCAAGTTGATGCATGGGATTCTGCATACTCTTTCTTTTTAAAAAATATGTAGATTTCAAATTTATTTGATGAATCCCACCTCACAGGAAGAAGTCATGTTTTCTCTAAGAATGCCATTAGGAGTGGCAAAAGTTTCTCTGTTATCCACATTTACCTGTCAGACCACACTCATGTTCTAGTGGACTTAGTAAGGGCTGCCAACTCTGGCAGGAGCTTGAAATGAGGTGAGACAATTGTCCCAGTGGCGCATGGCAGGACAGCTCAGCAGCTTCTGGAGCTTTTGTCCCCTCCCCAGCCGAGGAGAGTGGAGAGGAGCAGAGGTCATGTTTAACCACATCAGAGAATACGGTCAGGGTTAGTCTCTCAGATGGTTTGGCAACAACAGAACCACTTAAATGGAGAGGACATTTTGCCATGTAGTAACAACTTTTTGTAGTCTAAACCCCAGTTTACATTTTGCCATGCCTGAATTGCGCGTGCTTTAATCCCTGAATTCTCAGCATAAGGCCAAGGAAGCTCCCTGTAAAAGTAGGCCCTTAATATTTCAGGTTAAAGCTAATAGAAAATAAACATCTATTGATATGATGGCAAGTGAATCCAAACTTTTAAAAATGCGGGATCATGGCACTAACAGGAACAAGACTTTTTTTTTTCCACAGCTTTTGACTTCATTAGGAAATGAATGACCCCAAAGTAAAGGTAGGGTGTTCTAGTTCTGGGTATTGGGCTGAAGAAACATTTTTGCCTGACGTGATCTGGCATTACCAGCTAACCTTAGTTCTTATGCACAAAAGAACACCAGCACCTTAGCTACAGTCACCTTTCTGGCAGCCCAGAGGGCCCTTTTCCCTCCCTGTTCAGAGTCTAAGAACAGCCCAATGTGGTTTGTGATGGAGGCAAACACACGAGCCACTAGCAAAAAAAGAGTACTGCAAACCCTGCAGAAACATCAGTGAGTTTAGGTTGCTCTCACTTTGCCCTAAATCTATCCATTAGGCCAGTCCTCAGTTACATATCAGACTGATCATCATTCTTTTGTAAGTTGTTCTGGTTCCCTGGGCTTTACCATCAAGTCAGGGCTCTAACTTGCCATGGATGAAGGGAAGAATATGGTGAAGAAGCCTTTACATTACATTTATATTGCCTGACACTGCATCTACTGTGGGGTAATCCCACTCTAAATTAATTTTTGGTTGAGAAGCTATTTCTGAAGGGAAATGTTAAATAAAATACCTGTCTCTATGAAGGGAAATCTGGCCTTGAACTATGGACTGGAAGTAGTGTGGGACAGGTCAGAGTGTAGGATTTATTTTGTCAATGCTTGGTACACTAAGCGCTGTATCACAGCTTCAGCCTTACTTATTTTTTTTCCTCTTGTCCTTCCAAGGACAGCTGTCTGTCATTGTCAGGACTGTTAGATGAATCAACTTAGAAGCAAACAGCCTGGTGAAACAGGAAAGAGAAATGTGGAATGAAGGGAAACATTAAATATTTATCTCAGTTTTGGCTCTGGAAGCAGTTCATGGTGTTGTGTCAGTAATGGAGACAGCAGACTCATTGACCATCACTCTGAGCTGCTCCTCACAGGATTGCCTTCTATTTCGAGCCCAGGAAATTCATAGCTTAAAAATTTCATAGGAAAGGGTCTGGGTTGCTCAACATATTTTTTTAATTCATTTCATAAAATGCTGCAGGTAACCTTATCAGGTGTTCCCTAATATTCCTGTAGGAGGATGGCAGAGTAGATCTGTGTGTGTAACATGATGGATTATCCCTTAAGGTGCTGTAGTTTAACACTCAGCACTTATGACCATTGAAATTGAACCATGTTTCAGTCAGACCTCAGGAAACTTCATTCTATTTATCTTACGTTTATTCACTCTCTGTAAATCAGTCCTTTTCAGTTTATTGTCCTTTAAAGATAGCTATGAATTTCTCCTTTTAGAACTTTTTTATGTCACTTACTGCTACAACATATGAAAGTGCTTCATGCAAAATCAATAGCAACAGCAAATTACCTAGTGGACTTCAGGGAGTCTCATGTGTGTTATAAAGCTAGATCTCTGCCTGAGAAAGCTACTTTGGTGATTTTACTCTGTTTCATCCCTAGAGAAGTGAAAGGAGCCAAGGACTAAATGGGGCATTTTATTGTTAGCACTACAAGCGGAAAAGAGGCTCTCCCTTGGAGCACAGTTTCCTAATGTTAGGCTGAGCACTCAGCCAGTGGCAAATGCTCTTCCACAATACTGGGGCTTTTCCCACATTATTTCTCTGTCCTTCTCATCCCCACTGTCCCTCAAGGTCAGAGCTATCATCACAAATTTTGGCACAAATGAGGACTGGTACATTCATTAACTGATTTGAAAAATGAAGTCAAGACATCCTTCTGGTGCTGGATGTCAACTGAGACTGGAATCAGACAGAGGAGCTCACAGCAGCCATAGCGCAAGGAGAGTGACCACCCAGGATCACAGATAGAGGCAGCCTGTGGGTCAGCTTTGGCTTCAGCACATTAATCCGTGCCAGCATGTAGAAGACAAATGCCATGGCAAAGTTCTCGCTAAGATTATATGCAAAGAAAAGATTTAAGAACAAGAAGGCATTTTTGCACATTTGTTCAACATCATTGCTTGCCCCCTGTGGAAACCCAGGGCCTCGCACCAGTTGGAAGACTGGGAACAAAGCTTTGGTCTTTAAAGATATGTCTTCTGACCAGATGATCACCTGAATCTTGTCTAGGATCAGCTTCAGCCAATTGCTCTTTTGCCATTTTAATAGGTTTAGTAGCATCAGATGGTATTTCTTTATCTGCAGAGACAAATTTCTGTATGTCTATATCTCTATGTTTGTATATTTATATAAGTACCAAATTTATTTTTATATATATATATATATCTACACACACACACATATGTATATCATCACCACCATCCCTAAGTGCTACAGGCTGTTGACATTTCCTAAGGGGCTCCTGTAGCTTTTGATAAGAAGACAGGATATTATGAATATTTTTAGGACTATAACTCTGTCTTTCACTGGCTTTTTCCCCAAAAGGATCTATTCCAGAAAGTATAGTTAGAATGTTTTTCTCAGAGTTTTGCAGGTGTGCTAGAAGCAATATCAGACAGAGCCAGAATGGCACAGGATAAAACTGAAGTGGGGATCTTCTTTTCTCATTCCTTTTGTATTATGCTAACATTTAACAATAATTTATCAACAAGTTTTTGTAGACTGACATTTTCTTGGAAATCTGGTTGGTTTACAACATCCTTTCAGAGGAGGGAATGATCACCATCAGCCGACAGCTGGGAAGCAGTAGTGCCTCAGAGAAAGCAAGTGTCATCCCCATCACACAGGAAGAAGCCGCACACAGCCGAGGTGGAAGTTTGTGCTACAACAAGCAGAACTCCCTCTTTCTCCAAAATGAGTGAGGTTTTCAGGGTCATGTTCTGACTGATGCCCAAGTTGTGGTGGAAACAGATAGGCATAAATGAGAAGCTACTTCACCTGTTACAACAGAGCTTCTCCAGAGCGAGTAGTTACCAGCCCATGCTGAAGAAGGAAAGAAGGTAAAAGTATCCACAACCCAGAAGTCTCCAGCTGCAAATGGCATTTTGAGGTTATTTGGCATTCAGCCAAATAACCTCAACAGGGTTTCAACTATGGGATGAGCTACCTTACTAAAATGTAAAGTAGAATTTTGGTGATAGAAATAATATTCATGCAAGCAGCTTTTTATTGCTTTCAAAAGTCAGCAAACTATGCTTTTCCTGTATTTACTCTTAAAAAATGCAAAATACTAAGAAAGCATCAATTTCTAGTGCTTTGCAGTATATGTGAATTGTTGTCAACTTCTCAGCATGAACCTGAAAAATTCTCTCAGGAAATTTGAAAAATGGAAGAGGCTGGACTTTACCATCACATGCTACAGGAAGATGATGGCTGGTCTCTAGCAAGTATATGCCTTCAGCTGACTTCATTTTCAGCTATTTTTATTTTCAACTATTTTATTTTCTATCTCATGTTAAGGTCAAAATATATGAGAATGAAAGTTTCAGTCTACATGACTGGAACTTCTTGTAGTCTTAATAGATGTAAAAACTCAGCATGTCTAATAGAGAGTCAATAAGCAATACTCAAAGATGCCAAATATGCACAATCTCCCTATAGAGAAAATAACATCTGAATCAGTGTTTTCATCAAAATGGTATTGACTTTTGCCCAATTTTATTTGACTAAAATTCAAACCAAAAATGCTAGCTGTTTAGATTATTCTATATGCCACGGTCTGAGTAGGAGCTAGCTGGATCCTTTTGCAGTCTCCAGCATGAACCCCTTCTAAGTGAGAGGTCAGTTTTTTCCACTGTGTTTTGCGTGTACCATCCACTTACTCTTTCACGTATCAGTGTCCTTTGTGATACTGAATTATCCAAATGTCTTCTTATAGTTAGAAATCAATTTATTACAATGAACAAATATATATATATATACAGTCTTGCCTTTGCTTGTTAACCTCCTGAAGCCTCTCAGTAGCTGCAACTTCCCTTCCCCACAATGAGGAGACAAGTCAGGGTGTGAGGGCTATACACGATGGCTTTCCACTAACCTGTGGCAGCCTACCGTTGCCAATAACTTCCTCCCTGTCCCACTTTCTGCAGGGCAAATCCTTTGGCTCACTGCTGCCTTTTGATCTCCAGCTTGGAAAATACACATCATGGAGCTGAGCACAATGCATGGACTCTGCACAGCTCTAACCCATGCTACTAGGTCTGAGCACTTTTAGAGAAGATTCTTACCAAGATATTGTGCTCCTTGCTTCCATGGTGACCTTATTACCATCCTACTCTAAATCTGAGTAGCATTAAAAAAAAACAACCACACATCCACAGTGCACTCATTAATATGCCATAGATTTAGTTCAGATTATAGATTACGTGTGGTATGCTAGATGACAAATTCTAAATAGGAAACATGCATACAGTCCCTAGTCCTGTAAACTGATTTTTGCCATGGGCTAGGTAGCATCTTAATAAGGGAATAGGGAGGGTAAAAAAGAAAGGCAATAAAATGAAAGGATACATTTATATACAAAAACAAATGCAGTTGGTCACACTGTACATGAAATATTGATGAAATGCTAGAATAAAAGCTGTTCAAACACAGCGGTCCAGGTATTCAAAGTGTTTAAAACAAGAAATGCTCTCAAGACCTTGTTCTAATGCTGGTGGAATGTCAGACCTGGACAGGCAGCTGAGATCCAGGACTGAGAGGCATACAGGGCATTGTTGCAGAAGTGTATGAATATGGATCTAAACTTACTCCAAGAAATGTTTGCTCTAAAAAAACATTTTGTTTCCCAGTGCAATGAGGCCAGTGTGACGGACAGTGCAATCAGGAGGGCATATCTCAATAAATGAGCAGATCCTTATAAAAATGCATTGCTGCAAAGAGACTTTAAACAGGGAAAATCCTTCTCTTGACTACACCAGAATTCTGCACTCTGTCCTCGCTCTGACCACATCAGAGCTGCTCTGCCATGGCTCAAGGATCACAGCTGGAGGACAGGGTGAAGCCTGCAGCCCTGGGGTGCACACAGGCCCAGAAGCAACTTGGTACAATCATTCATCCACTGCAATAATATGAGGTAAGTAGTGGAAAGTACTCTATCCTGCTAGGAAAACTTTGCAGGGTACGAGTAATTACTTACACGGAAATTAGGCCAGAAAACCTAGCCTAATTGCATTTGCTGTGAAGTGTATGGCATTTATATTCCTGACTATTCAAAATGTCTTGAGATTTCTGCTGACCAGACCTAACTAGAAACTCGATTTTACATTTTTACTGATTCCGGTAATACTGTTGTTGTTCTTAGTTACTTGAGGTCAAAAGCACTCAAAGATCAGCATTTTATTGTATAAATGTACATCGTCTGTTGCTCCAAGGGCCCACAGACACTGAATACTCAGTGTCACTGTCTCTGGTGGCAGAGGACAAGGTATCAGAGGCAGCTGTGAGGTTATGAAAAGGATTTACCTGCTGATGCCTCAGCCCCTTCTGGCCTCAGGGTATCTTGCATTTACCTGTAGGGTGGGATCCACAGAGGGCAATCTACCTCACCTGTTTTAACTATATTTGCATTTCCCCAAAGGACTATTTTTTTCCCTGCTGACAGCAAGAGGAGTCTAAGGGGCCACCCATCCACCCTCTGTGCCTTTAGAAACACTAAAATACCTGCAGACCATCAGAGCCTGTTTGTAAAAAAAAATAACTAGATCTCTTACTTTGAATCAAGCTGAGTTCTTACAAACTTGATTCATGCATTCATGTCTATGAAACTTGATTCATACATTCATGACTGAATATTGGCTTGAGCCTATAATCAGTCAATAGCTTTTGATTAAAATATAGTATTATTACAAGAGAAGGGAACTGAAAGCATTTTGTAATGTTGAAGGGACATAGTAGGCACTATAGAAATGTTGGCATAGTCTGGTAATACAATTTCCTATATGTAGAGTAATTACATAAGTGGATCTTACACCTTCTGAGAGATGTGAATGTACCTATGTGGAATTGTAGTTGCCTGTGATTTTATTCATATCCTTTGGTTTCCTGGAACCTTGCAGGCATTACACTGATAATATGCACCATTGGACCCATATCATATTCTGCACTGAACTAAATCATACTCATTGTACTTACATAGAATAACAAGGATATAATATTTTTGTCTGAATAAATAAATAAAAAATGCATGCCCAGGACATACGTTTGATGATTGGGACCCTAAAGAGCTATGCTGCTGACTGTGACTCAATTGTTTTCTTCGTTTTCCAAGTTAAGTTTTTCAAAAAGGCATACTAATAAGAGGATATACCTCCTCCAGAGATTCCCTAAGTAAGCTGCAGCACACACATTGGTACAATACTGCACATGTACATCTGAAAACCCAGAGCAAACAAGCTACTGCAAAATGTGTCTTGTTAATATTTTGCAAATCACAGATAATCTTCTTCCCACTGTTTTTGAGTACTCTATCCTTTGTATTCTCCTGCACCTTGTTGTTAACTATTTGATCAAGGAAATGTAATTTTGCCTGGTCATCACATACACCTTGTCAAACTTCAAAGAAATGCTTGCTTATTCTTCAGAAAAATTATTTTCTGCCATTTCATTGAGAGCTTTATTTTTCTTTAGTGAGTGGGTGGATAGAATGTTCTGTACCAATGAGTAAAAGCAGAGGATCATGCTTGCTGTTTAGCAAAGAACAAAGATATTTGTTAAGGGGTTTATTTTCCACATTTTCCTGAGATAAGAATACGGATTGTGAAAATGTAGATTCAGGATAACTAGATTAAAAGCTAGTTTTCATCTTGTTTTTTTTTTTTTTGGTAAGAGTGTACAAACATAGTATATGGCCGCATCTAAAAAATTCTAGTACTTAAAACTTCCTCAAAAGTGTAATTTCTTGTTCCTTAAATAAATGTGGTATTATTTTTCTTGTAAGATGCTATACCAATAGATGTTTTAGAAATGGAAACTAGTCTGTGTGTGATGTTTGAGAGAACCCATTCTTTCTACTCAGCACTCAGTGACAGAGAAACAAACAGCTAACACACCTTATAGACAGAGAGGAGCAGGGGATTTGGAACTCGATGATCTCTAAGGTCCCTTCCAACCCAAATCATTCTATAATACAGCTTCTGAACTACCTCTTGGGTTACACAAAGAAAAATTACTGTAAGATGAAGTATCACTGTCTTGCACTATAAGTAAGTATCAGAACATAAAGCATGTGCAGTCCATTCTTAAAAACAGTGGCAACAATCCAGGAGTACAGCTATGCATGTCCTCAAAGTTATATATGCAAATATTTCTTTTAATTTACAACAAGTATAGGTTTAAGTGTTTTTCCAGATCAGGGCCATAACCTCTGTCCATTCCTAATGCAAGAGAGTTGCTACCATTCCTTCTCCTGTGCTCCTATGCAATAATTCATGCCAGGTGTGTGTCGCATTCGTGTCTTTCAAGCTCTGAAGATGAGGTTAACCAGAATTAAATTGTGCAAATTAAGTCAGATGGGAAGAAGAGAAAATTGCTATTTGAAGCTGACAGACAATGCGGCTGCACTTTGGGAGTGAAATGCAAGTTTAAATAGGAAGCAGTGAGAGGAGATAAGAAAGCACAGGTGTGTAGTATGCTACCTAGCAATGAAAGCCCACTGTGACACGAGAATAGAGAATTCACTTTGAAAGAGTGAAAGTATCTAGACAGGCATGTACTGAACAGTAGCAAAAAAATCATAACTTTTCATCACAAATAATGCTGAAGATCCTTGTATATTTATCTGATGAAAACTGGACATTTCAGAATTGGAATCTGGCCATGACAGAATAGTTTAATAGAAGTCTATGCAAATAGCATTAGATCTCTGGAAAGATGGAACTTGGGGTGAAATCCAGCTTCTACTGAAAATGTCTTTCAGCATTGCCTTCCTCAGGGCTGAAAACCAATCATGGGATTTAGTGTTACCTTTGAAGGACTGCAGTCATAGCCAGGCAGTAGCCCCTGAACCTGCAGGACTGAACTGAGTAACAGGGGATCTGGAGCAGATCCATGCTGCTGGGACTGCATTGTCACACATTTTCAATCCTATGTGCAGGAGAGACCATCCTGGTTGAGGCTACCCTAAATGAGCTTCTCTTGTCCCCTTGGCATATGCATACATGGATGCATCTGGATGTGCTGTACCTGCAGCAATAGGTTATGGTTTGTTTTGCAGATGTCTGTTTCATCTGGTTTCTCCTTCCAGAAAAGAGGTTAAAGTGAAATTACATGTGGAGATTCCACAGAAGGAATCACATCATTCTAACAAAATGCAAATGCTGTATTGCATTTTCCCCAAATTTACCATCAGTAAGTTCCCTTTGACTTCTTTGGAGCATCTGCGGAGGGACAGCTACAGGCTGCCTCTGAGATTTCCTTACCAACAGCAGAAGGCTTCACAGGGATGGCAGGTCAGCAGGAGAACACCTGAAAAGCAGAACAGAAGAATTCCTGCCACTCTAGACAGCAAGCTGGCTTCATTGCAGAGCCAACTTAAACACCTCTATTCAAACACATGTAGAATGGGGAATAAACAAAACTAGTTTGACATTCACACACCTGCAGATGTATGATCTTCCTGGTATCACAGAGACTCAGTGGGATGGCTCCTATGACTGAAATGCTGGAACGGAAAGACCCTTTAGGAAGGGGTGTCAATGACCAGCACATGGAGATCCATCTGCGGATAGATGAGGAGCTGAAAAAGAACTTATGAATCAGGTTTAAAGGGAGGGGAAGGACAGGTGATATTATAGTGGGGGTCTGCTACAGGCCATCCATCCAGGTAGATCAAGCAGATGAGGCCCTCTAAGACACACAGGAGCAGAGTCACATTCACAAACCCTAGTCTTCAGTGGGGACTTCACCCACTCTGCTATCTGTTGGAGGGACCATACAGCAGGCCATAAGCATTCCAGGGGTTTTCTGGAATGTGTTGATGATCAGGGGACTGGAGCACCTCTCATATGAAGATAGGCTGAGAAAGTTGGGGCTGTTCAGCCTGGAGAAGAGAAGGCTGCATGGAGATCTCATAACAGCCTTCCAATATCTGAAGGGGGCCTATGGGGATGCTGGGGAGGGACTCTTCATTAGGGACTGTAGTGATAGGAGAAGGGGTAACGGTTCCAAACTTCAACAGGGGAAGTTTAGATTGGATATGAGGAAGAAATTCTGTAGTGTAAGGGTGGTGAGGTACTGGAATGGGTTGCCCAAGAAAGCTGTGAATGCTCGATCCCTGGCAGTGTTCAAGGCCAGGTTGGACATAGCCTTGGGTGGCATGGTTTAGTGTGAGTTCTCCCTGCCCGTGGCAGGGGAGTTGGAACTAGATGATCCTAAGGTCCTTTCCAACACTAACTATGATTCTATGATTCTATGATCACTTCCTTCTCTAAGTGATAGAAAAGCCACCAAGGAGAGGTGCTATGCTGGACCTTGTTATCACCAGCAAGAAAGGTGGTGGATGTTGAAGCTTAAGGTCAGCCTTGGCTGCAGTACTGTGAAATGGTGGAGTTACGATGCTTAGGGCAGTGAGGAGAGTGCACCATAAGCTTACTAACTTGGACTTCAGGAGAGCAGACTAGCCTCTTCATGGACATGTTTGGTAGAGTACCATGGGATGAAGCCGTGGAGGGAAGAGGGGCCCAAGAAAGATAGTTAATATTCAAGGATCATCTCCTCGAAGCTCATGAGAGATGTATCCCAAAAAAGAGGAAGTCAGGCAAAAATGCCAGGAGGCTTGGTTGGATGAACAAGAAGCTCCCAGTCAAACCCCAGTACAAAAAGGAAGCCTACAGAGAGTGGAAGCAAGGACACATAGACTGGGAGGAATACAGAGAAATTGTGCAAGCAGCCAGGATGAGGTTAGGAAAGCTAAACCCTTAACAGAAGAAGGATGTGGACGTGTTGGAGAGAGTCGGTGGAAGGCCACAAGAATAATCAGAGGGCTGGAGCACTTTTCCTATGAAGACAAAGCTGAGAGAGTTGGGCTTGTTCATTTTTGGAGAAGAGAAGGCTCTAGAGAGACCGTAGAGCAGTCTTCCAGTATCTAAAGAGGGCTTACAAGAAAGCTGGAGAGGGACTTTTTGCAAAGGCATTGTCCTGGGTTCAGCAGTAGCAGTCATTTTTCTCCTTCTTAGTAGCTGGTGCAGTGCTGTGTTTTTGACTTTCGGCCTCGGAACAAAGCTGATAACACCAATGTTTTTAGCTGCTGCTCAGATGTTTGGTCTGACCAAGGACTTTCTGAGTCCCATGCCCTGCCAGGGAGGAGGGGAAGCCAGGAGGAAGCAGAGACAGGACACCTGACCCAAACTGACCAAAGGGGTATTCCATACCACAGCACATCATGCCTAGGATGTAAAAAAAACAGAGGGCAGAGATCTGGAAGTGAGGGGTGTGTGCTGCTGGATTGGGCTTGGTGTTGGGTGGTGAGCAGTTGTATTCTCTTTCCTTGCATTTTTCTTGTCATTATTATTATTATTAGTGGTAGCAGCAGTGGGTTGTATTATACCTTAGTTACTGAACTGTTCTTATCTCAACCTGTGGGAGTTGCAGTCTTTCAATTGTCCCCACCCCTCCAGGAGCGGAGGGAAGAAAGAGGAGGGAGGGAGTGAGCAAACTGCATGATTTACAGCTTAAACCACGACAGACATGTAGTGACCGGATAAGAGGTAATGGCTTTAAAATGAAAGAGCGGAGATTTAGATTAGACATTTAGATTATATATTAGATATTAGATTAGATATTAGATAAGAAGGGAGATTTAGATTAGATGTCAATATTAGCTATTTAGATTTAGATATTAGATAAGAAGTTCTTTACAATGAAGGTGCTGAACCACTGGAACAGGTTGCCTTAAGAAGCTGAGGCTGCTCAATCCCTGGCAGTGTTTAAGGCCAGACTGGATGGGGCTTTGAGCAACCTGGTATAGTGCAAGATGTCCCTGCCCATGGCAGGGGAGTTGGAACTAAATGATCTTTAATGTTCCTTCCAACCCAAACCACCACGTGATTCTAGGAAATCTGAGCTACATAACGTGGTACTGAAAAGGTCATGCTGTTTAATGTAGGATAAATAAATGTGATCTTGTTTTAGTAAGAGTCAATCATATTTCAGCCTTGTAAGGCAAAGACTGTATAAAATTCCAGCATCTTTAGTAAGCAGGTTTTTTTATTGCTTTATATATCTCACAGAGTAGAGAATTACTAAGCTTGGAAGAAAAGTACAAATAATATGCCAAAATAAAATTAAAGTCTTTCTCAGGTTTACCAGGTTTCCTATTCCAAGTGGCTGAGTTCATAAACAATGGAAGAAACAATAAGAGTGAGCTTGATGATACAAAGTCTAAGAGTAAGCAAAATACTTAAAGTGCAGAAGCAGCAATACAGCTTGGCAATAAGGTTAACATATTTATTTACAGAAATCCATTAAGATGTTATATAGTGAGTTGAAATGTTCATAATTAGTAACAAAATCGAGTATTTATTAATACTATGAATCCATTTCTTATTCTCTTTCAAAAATCTAACTGTATGACTGAATATTTAAGGTGGAATGTTCAAGACACATATGGTACAAACTTTTTGAGAAGGTATTAAAGCCTAATAATCACACTGGTCAGCTCAACATACCACCTACAAATTGCTTTTGATAGCAAGCTGCCAAATGAAACAATTGCAGAAAACCAGAACAGATGTTCTCTGGGAAAAACAGTCTGGGTCATTTTTGTAATTAGGCATTTGCATGTGAACCAAAACACTCTGTAGAATAAAAGATATTTTGGACTATGTTCTTCATTAGTCGTTGAGCCAAGTGACCCTAGAGACTCTGATGGTGGGCTTTTTGGCCTTTCTGTTCCACAACATTCACTTCAGTGAACTCCTTAATCATTCTGTTAAACTGCAAAAGATTAAAAAGGGCAACAAACCTATGTATTAGCATGTACGTAACAATGGGAATTATTTTTAAGAAGCCAGCAAGCTTAATGCTCCCCTCAACAGGTTAGAAAACGCTCATCTAAAAATTTTATGAGCACTGTTTTCTCTCAAATTTCACAGAAGTAAATAATGCATGTGAAAATTAAACTGTCCAACAAGAAAAAGCACATTAAAAAAAAAGACTATACTACTTTAAGTGTTTTTCCTTCCATGAGCATACAAATAACACAGGTAACCACAAATTTCCCAGACCTGCTACGTCTATATATATGCATAGCAGACATTTGTTCATATTGGTAAAACCCACTAGAATATGGATAGGTAAGGTAGCAATGTGCTTTGTACTAACCAGCAGTAAATTTACTTTCCCACAAAGTGTCTCTGATATTCTGAAATCTGATGGATAGGGGCAGGAGGATGGTGGAAAGAGGAAGAAAGGGAGACAGGT
This sequence comes from Psilopsiagon aymara, assembly GCA_024733675.1. Taxonomy (NCBI): domain Eukaryota; kingdom Metazoa; phylum Chordata; class Aves; order Psittaciformes; family Psittacidae; genus Psilopsiagon; species Psilopsiagon aymara. The sequence continues at coordinate 1,560 of JANRGW010038817.1, read as the reverse complement.
AAAGAGAAATTATACAGTTGTGGGAGATATGACAAACATCTAAACTTAGTGAGGCTTGATATCACATGAGTTTTGCCTTGTGATTGCAACCTAGTTTCCAAATGTTAAAATTTAGGGCCTTTCCTACAGTAACATATTATTCAATTGCCAAAAGGGTGCAATATTTCCCTGCTTTCTACCAAAATCATGTTTTGTGATCTGTCCCCATGAGACGCACTCAGATATTCATTGTCTTATTGAAATACCTGCTTTCATGTTTAGTCAATATGACATAAAAATATATTCAAACATAAAAGGTGTTTAGTTTGAGACAGTTTTCAGAATTCAGAAAAGTGGATACAATATGCACTGTTTCATAGAATTATAAAATCATAGAACAGTTAGGGCTGGAAAGGACCTTAAGATCATCTAGTTCCAACCCCCCTGCCATGGGCAGGGACACCGCACACTAAATCACATCACCCATGGCTCTGTCCAGCCTGACCTTGAACACCATCAGGGATGCAGCATTCACAGCTTTCTTGGGCAACCCATTCCAGTACCTCATCACCCTCATAGTAAAGATCTTCTTCCTTATATTCAAAAACTTCCCTTGTCTGGGCAACCATTGGTTTGAAACCATTACCCCTTGTCCTCTCACTGCAGTCTCTAATGAAGAGTCCCTCCCCAGGATCCCCCTAGGCCCACTTCAGATACTGGAAGGCTGCTATGAGGTCTCCAGGCAGCCTTCTCTTCTCCAAGTTGAACAGCCCCAACTTTCTCATCCCATCTTCATACAGGAGGTGCTCCAGTTCCCTGATCCTCCTTGAAGCCCTGCTCTGGACTTGTTCCAACAGTTCCATGTCCTTTTTTTGTTGAGGACACCAGAACTGTGCACAGTACTCCAAGTGAGGTCTCACAAGAGCAGAGTACAGAGGCAGGATCACCTCCTACGACCTGCTGGTCACACTCCTTTTGATTTGGCCCAGGATATGGTTGGCTTTCTGGGCTGAAAGCGCACACTGGAGCCGGCTCATGCTCAGCTTCTCACTGACCAACACCCCCAATTCCTTCTCTGCAGAGCTTCTCTGAATCTCTTCTCTACCCAACCTGTAGCTGTGCCTGGGATTGCTCTGACCCAGGTGTAGCACCTTGCATTTGTCGTGCTTAAACTTCATAAGTTTGGCGTCAGCCCACCTCACAAGCATATTGAGGTAGCTCTGGATGGCATTCCTTCCCTCCAGTGTATCAACTGAACCACACAGCTTGGTGTCATCGACAGACTTGCTGAGGGCACATTCAATCCCACTGTCCATGTCACCAACAAAGATGTTGAACAAGACCGGTCCTAACACCGATCCCTGAGAGACACCACTCGTTACTGATCTCCAGCTGGACATTGAGCCATTGAGCACAACTCTTTGCGTGCGGATAGCCAGCCAGTTCTTTACACAGTGAGTGATCCACCTATCAAATTGATGTCTCTCCAGTTTAGAGACAGGGATGTCATGTGAGACAGTGTCGAACGCTTTGCACAAGTCCAGGTAGATGACATCAACTGCTCTACCCCTCTCCATCAGT